>JAUDRI010000026.1:0-250000 GCA_033675395.1 Rhodiola chrysanthemifolia | reverse complement strand
AGTTTGTCTTTGTTCTTCCCAAGTTAGTCTCGTTAGTCTCATTCTATGTTTTGTCTAAGTTCGTCCTTAGAAAGAGACTAACTTGGGACGAACTTAGACTAACTTGGGACGAACTTAGACAAACCTTAGAATGAGACTAAAGTTTGTCTTTGTTCGTCCCAAGTTAGTCTCGTTAGTCTCATTCTAAGGTTTGTCTAAGTTCGTCCTTAGAAAGAGACTTACTTAGGACGAACTTAGACAAACCTTAGAATGAGACTAACGTTTGTCATTGTTTGTCCCAAGTTAGTCTCGCTAGTCTCATTCTAAGGTTTGTGCAAGTTCGTCCTTAGAAAGAGACTAACTTGGGACAAACTTAGACAAACCTTGGAATGAGACTAAGGTTTGTCTTTGTTCTTCCCAAGTTAGTCTCGTTAGTCTCATTCCAAGGTTTGCCTAAGTTCGTCCTTAGAAAGAGACTAACTTGGGACGAACTTAGACAAACCTTAGAATGAGACTAAAGTTTGTCTTTGTTGGTCCCAAGTTAGTCTCGTTAGTCTCATTCTAAGGTTTATCTAAGTTCGTCCTTAGTTAGAGACTAACTTGGGACGAACTTAGACTAACTTGGGACGAACTTAGAGAAACCTTAGAATGAGACTAAAGTTTGTCTTTGTTCTTCCCAAGTTAGTCTCGTAAGTCTCATTCTAAGGTTTGTCTAAGTTCGTCCTTAGAAAGAGACTAACTTGTGACGAACTTAGACTAACTTGGGATGAACTTAGACAGACCTTAGAATGAGACTAAAGTTTGTCTTTGTTCTTCCCAAGTTAGTCTCGTTAGTCTCATTCTAAGGTTTGTCTAAGTGCGTCCTTAGAAAGAGACTAACTTGGGACGAACTTAGACTAACTTGGGACGAACTTAGACAAACCTTAGAATGAGACTAAAGTTTGTCTTTGTTTGTCCCAAGTTAGTCTCGTTAGTCTCATTCTAAGGTTTGTCTAAGTTCGTCCTTAGAAAGAGACTAACTTGGGACGAACTTAGACTAACTTGGGATGAACTTAGACAAACCTTAGAATGAGACTAAAGTTTGTCTTTGTTCTTCCCAAGTTAGTCTCGTTAGTCTCATTCTAAGGTTTGTCTAAGTTCGTCCTTAGAAAGAGACTAACTTGGGACGAAATTAGACTCACTTGGGACGAACTTAGACAAACCTTAGAATGAGACGAAAGTTTTTCTTTGTTCGTCCCAAGTTAGTCTCATTCTAAGGTTTGTCTAAGTTCGTCCTTAGAAAGAGACTAACTTGGGACGAACTTAGACTAACTTGTGACGAACTTAGACAAACCTTAGAATGAGACTAAAGTTTGTCTTTGTTCGTCCCAAGTTAGTCTAAGTTCGTCCCAAGTTAGTCTCTTTCTAACGACGAACTTAGACAAACCTTAGAATGAGACTAATGAGACTAACTTGGGAAGAAGAAAGACAAACTTGACGAACTTAGACAAACCTTAGAATGAGACTAACGTTTGTCATTGTTCGTCCCAAGTTTGTCACGTTAGTCTCATTCTAAGGTTTGTCTAAGTTCGTCCTTAGAAAGAGACTAACTCGGGACGAACTTACACTAACTTGGGACGAACTTTGACAAACCTTAGAATGAGACTAAAGTTTGTCTTTGTTCGTCCCAAGTTAGTCTCGTTAGTCCCATTTTAAGGTTTGTCTAAGTTCGTCCTTAAAAAGAGACTAATTTGGGACGAACTTAGACAAACCTTAGAATGAGACTAAAGTTTGTCTTTGTTCGTCCCAAGTTAGTCTCGTTAGTCTCATTCTAAGGTTTGTCTAAGTTCGTCCTTAGAAAGAGACTAACTGGGGACGAACTTAGACTAACATGGGACAAACTTAGACAAACCTTGGAATGAGACAAAAGTTTGTCTTTGTTCTTCCCAAGTTAGTCTCGTTAGTCTCATTCTAAGGTTTGTCTAAGTTCGTCCTTAGAAAGAGACTTACTTAGGACGAACTTAGACTAACTTGGGACGAACTTAGACAAACCTTAGAATGAGACGAAAGTTTTTCTTATTTCGTCCCAAGTTAGTCTCGTTAGTCTCATTCTAAGGTTTGTCTAAGTTCGTCCTTAGAAAGAGACTAACATGGGACGAACTTAGACAAACCTTAGAATGAGACTAACGTTTGTTATAGTTCGTCCAAAGTTAGTCTCGCTAGTCTCATTCTAAGGTTTGTCTAAGTTCATCCTTAGAAAGAGACTAACTTGGGACGAACTTAGACAAACCTTAGAATGAGACTAAAGTTTGTCTTTGTTCTTCCCAAGTTAGTCTCGTTAGTCTCATTCTAAGGTTTGTCTAAGTTCGTCCTTAGAAAGAGACTAACATGGGATGAACTTAGACAAACCTTAGAATGAGACTAAACTTCGTCTTTGTTCTTCCCAAGTTAGTCTCGTTAGTCTCATTCTAAGGTTTGTCTAAGTTCTTCCTTCGAAAGAGACTCACATGGGACGAACTTAGACAAACCTTAGAATGAGACTAAAGTTTGTCTTTGTTCTTCCCAAGTTAGTCTCGTTAGTCTCATTCTAAATTTTGTCTAAGTTCGTCCTTAGAAAGAGACTAACTTTGGACGAACTTAGACTAACTTGGGACGAACTTAGTCAAACCTTAGAATGAGACTAAAGTTTGTCTTTGTTCGTCCCAAGTTAGTCTCGTTAATCTCATTCTAAGGTTTGTCTAAGTTCGTCCTTATAAAGAGACTAACTTGGGACGAACTTAGACAAACCTTAGAATGAGACTAACGTTTGTTATTGTTCGTCCAAAGTTAGTCTCGCTAGTCTCATTCTAAGGTTTGTCTAAGTTCATCATTAGAAAGAGACTAACTTGGGACGAACTTAGACAAACCTTAGAATGAGAATAAAGTTTGTCTTTGTTCTTCCCAAGTTAGTCTCGTTAGTCTCATGCTAAGGTTTGTCTAAGTTCGTCCTTAGAAAGAGACTAACTTGGGACGAACTTAGACTAACTTGGGACAAACTTAGACAAACCTTAGAATGAGACAAAAGTTTGTCTTTGTTCTTCCCAAGTTAGTCTCGTTAGTCTCATTCTAAGGTTTGTCTAAGTTCGTCCTTAGAAAGAGACTAACTTGGGACGAACTTAGACAAACCTTAGAATGAGACTAACGTTTGTCATTGTTCGTCCCAAGTTAGTCTCGCTAGTCGCATTCTAAGGTTTGTCTAAGTTCGTCCTTAGAAAGAGACTAACTTGGGACGAACTTAGACAAACCTTAGAATGAGACTAAAGTTTGTCTTTGTTCTTCCCAAGTTAGTCTCGTTAGTCTCATTCTAAGTTTTGTCTAAGTTCGTCCTTAGAAAGAGACTAACTTGGGACGAACTTAGACTAACTTGGGACGAACTTAGTAAAACCTTAGAATGAGACTAAAGTTTGTCTTTGTTCGTCCCAAGTTAGTCTCGTTAATATCATTCTAAGGTTTGTCTAAGTTCGTCCTTATAAAGAGACTAACTTGGGACGAACTTAGACAAACCTTAGAATGAGACTAACGTTTGTTATTGTTCGTCCAAAGTTAGTCTCGCTAGTCTCATTCTAAGGTTTGTCTAAGTTCATCCTTAGAAAGAGACTAACTTGGGACGAACTTAGACAAACCTTAGAATGAGACTAAAGTTTGTCTTTGTTCGTCCCAAGTTAGTCTTGTTAGTCTCATTCTAAGGTTTGTCTAAGTTCGTCCTTAGAAAGAGACTAACTTGGGACGAACTTAGACTAACTTGGGACAAACTTAGACAAACCTTAGAATGAGACAAAAGTTTGTCTTTGTTCTTCCCAAGTTAGTCTCGTTAGTCTCATTCTAAGGTTTGTCTAAGTTCGTCCTTAGAAAGAGACTTACTTCGGACGAACTTAGACAAACCTTAGAATGAGACTAAGGTTTGTCATTGTTTGTCCCAAGTTAGTCTCGCTAGTCTTATTCTAAGGTTTGTGCAAGTTCGTCCTTAGAAAGAGACTAACTTGGGACAAACTTAGACAAACCTTAGAATGAGACTAAGGTTTGTCTTTGTTCTTCCCAAGTTAGTCTCGTTAGTCTCATTCTAAGGTTTGTCTAAGTTCGTCCTTAGAAAGAGACTAACTTGGGACGAACTTAGACTAACTTGGGACGAACTTAGACAAACCTTAGAATGAGACTAAAGTTTGTCTTTGTTCGTCCCAAGTTAGTCGCGTTAGTCTCATTCTAAGGTTTGTCTAAGTTCGACCTTAGAAACAGACTAACTTGGGACGAACTTAGACTAACTTGGGATGAAGTTAGACAGACCTTAGAATGAGACTAAAGTATGTCTTTGTTCTTCCCAAGTTAGTCTCGTTAGTCTCATTCTAAGGTTTGTCTAAGTGCGTCCTTAGAAAGAGACTAACTTGGGACGAACTTAGACTAACTTGGGACGAACTTAGACAAACCTTAGAATGAGACTAAAGTTTGTCTTTGTTCGTCCCAAGTTAGTCTCGTTAGTCTCATTCTAAGGTTTATCTAAGTTCGTCCTTAGAAAGAGACTAACTTGGGACGAACTTAGACTAACTTGGGACGAACTTAGATAAACCTTAGAATGAGACTAAAGTTTGTCTTTGTTCTTCCCAAGTTAGTCTCGTTAGTCTCATTCTAAGGTTTGTCTAAGTTCGTCCTTAGAAATAGACTAACTTGGGACGAACTTAGACAAACCTTAGAATGAGACGAAAGTTTGTCTTATTTCGTCCAAAGTTAGTCTCGTTAGTCTCATTCTAAGGTTTGTCTAAGTTCGTCCTTAGAAAGAGACTAACTTGGGACGAACTTAGACAAATCTTAGAATGAGACTAACGTTTGTCATTGTTCGTCCCAAGTTAGTCTCGCTAGTCGCATTCTAAGGTTTGTCTAAGTTCGTCCTTAGAAAGAGACTAACTTGGGACGAACTTAGACAAACCTTAGAATGAGACAAAAGTTTGTCTTTGTTCTTCCCAAGTTAGTCTCGTTAGTCTCATTCTAAGGTTTGTCTAAGTTCGTCCTTAGAAAGAGACTAACTTGGGACGAACTTAGACAAACCTTAGAATGAGACTAACGTTTGTCATTGTTCGTCCCAAGTTAGTCTCGCTAGTCGCATTCTAAGGTTTGTCTAAGTTCGTCCTTAGAAAGAGACTAACTTGGGACGAACTTAGACAAACCTTAGAATGAGACTAAAGTTTGTCTTTGTTCTTCCCAAGTTAGTCTCGTTAGTCTCATTCTAAGTTTTGTCTAAGTTCGTCCTTAGAAAGAGACTAACTTGGGACGAACTTAGACTAACTTGGGACGAACTTAGTAAAACCTTAGAATGAGACTAAAGTTTTTCTTTGTTCGTCCCAAGTTAGTCTCGTTAATATCATTCTAAGGTTTGTCTAAGTTCGTCCTTATAAAGAGACTAACTTGGGACGAACTTAGACAAACCTTAGAATGAGACTAACGTTTGTTATTGTTCGTCCAAAGTTAGTCTCGCTAGTCTCATTCTAAGGTTTGTCTAAGTTCATCCTTAGAAAGAGACTAACTTGGGACGAACTTAGACAAACCTTAGAATGAGACTAAAGTTTGTCTTTGTTCGTCCCAAGTTAGTCTTGTTAGTCTCATTCTAAGGTTTGTCTAAGTTCGTCCTTAGAAAGAGACTAACTTGGGACGAACTTAGACTAACTTGGGACAAACTTAGACAAACCTTAGAATGAGACAAAAGTTTGTCTTTGTTCTTCCCAAGTTAGTCTCGTTAGTCTCATTCTAAGGTTTGTCTAAGTTCGTCCTTAGAAAGAGACTTACTTCGGACGAACTTAGACAAACCTTAGAATGAGACTAAGGTTTGTCATTGTTTGTCCCAAGTTAGTCTCGCTAGTCTTATTCTAAGGTTTGTGCAAGTTCGTCCTTAGAAAGAGACTAACTTGGGACAAACTTAGACAAACCTTAGAATGAGACTAAGGTTTGTCTTTGTTCTTCCCAAGTTAGTCTCGTTAGTCTCATTCTAAGGTTTGTCTAAGTTCGTCCTTAGAAAGAGACTAACTTGGGACGAACTTAGACTAACTTGGGACGAACTTAGACAAACCTTAGAATGAGACTAAAGTTTGTCTTTGTTCGTCCCAAGTTAGTCGCGTTAGTCTCATTCTAAGGTTTGTCTAAGTTCGACCTTAGAAACAGACTAACTTGGGACGAACTTAGACTAACTTGGGATGAAGTTAGACAGACCTTAGAATGAGACTAAAGTATGTCTTTGTTCTTCCCAAGTTAGTCTCGTTAGTCTCATTCTAAGGTTTGTCTAAGTGCGTCCTTAGAAAGAGACTAACTTGGGACGAACTTAGACTAACTTGGGACGAACTTAGACAAACCTTAGAATGAGACTAAAGTTTGTCTTTGTTCGTCCCAAGTTAGTCTCGTTAGTCTCATTCTAAGGTTTATCTAAGTTCGTCCTTAGAAAGAGACTAACTTGGGACGAACTTAGACTAACTTGGGACGAACTTAGATAAACCTTAGAATGAGACTAAAGTTTGTCTTTGTTCTTCCGAAGTTAGTCTCGTTAGTCTCATTCTAAGGTTTGTCTAAGTTCGTCCTTAGAAATAGACTAACTTGGGACGAACTTAGACAAACCTTAGAATGAGACGAAAGTTTGTCTTATTTCGTCCCAAGTTAGTCTCGTTAGTCTCATTCTAAGGTTTGTCTAAGTTCGTCCTTAGAAAGAGACTAACTTGGGACGAACTTAGACAAATCTTAGAATGAGACTAACGTTTGTCATTGTTCGTCCCAAGTTAGTCTCGCTAGTCGCATTCTAAGGTTTGTCTAAGTTCGTCCTTAGAAAGAGACTAACTTGGGACGAACTTAGACAAACCTTAGAATGAGACTAAAGTTTGTCTTTGTTCTTCCCAAGTTAGTCTCGTTAGTCTCATTCTAAGTTTTGTCTAAGTTCGTCCTTAGAAAGAGACTAACTTGGGACGAACTTAGTAAAACCTTAGAATGAGACTAAAGTTTGTCTTTGTTCGTCCCAAGTTAGTCTCGTTAATATCATTCTAAGGTTTGTCTAAGTTCGTCCTTATAAAGAGACTAACTTGGGACGAACTTAGACAAACCTTAGAATGAGACTAACGTTTGTTATTGTTCGTCCAAAGTTAGTCTCGCTAGTCTCATTCTAAGGTTTGTCTAAGTTCATCCTTAGAAAGAGACTAACTTGGGACGAACTTAGACAAACCTTAGAATGAGACTAAAGTTTGTCTTTGTTCTTCCCAAGTTAGTCTCGTTAGTCTCATTCTAAGGTTTGTCTAAGTTCGTCCTTAGAAAGAGACTAACTTGGGACGAACTTAGACTAACTTGGGACGAACTTAGACAAACCTTAGAATGAGACAAAAGTTTGTCTTTGTTCGTCCCAAGTTAGTCTCGTTAGTCTCATTCTAAGTTTTGTCTAAGTTCGTCCTTAGAAAGAGGCTAACATGGGACGAAGTTAGACTAACTTGGGACAAACTTAGACAAACCTTAGAATGAGACTAAGGTTTGTCTTTGTTCTTCCCAAGTTAGTCTCGTTAGTCTCATTCTAAGGTTTGTCTAAGTTCGTCCTTAGAAAGAGACTAACTTGGGACGAACTTAGACTAACTTGGGACGAACTTAGACAAACCTTAGAATGAGACTAAAGTTTGTCTTTGTTCGTCCCAAGTTAGTCGCGTTAGTCTCATTCTAAGGTTTGTCTAAGTTCGACCTTAGAAACAGACTAACTTGGGACGAACTTAGACTAACTTGGGATGAAGTTAGACAGACCTTAGAATGAGACTAAAGTATGTCTTTGTTCTTCCCAAGTTAGTCTCGTTAGTCTCATTCTAAGGTCTGTCTAAGTGCGTCCTTAGAAAGAGACTAACTTGGGACGAACTTAGACTAACTTGGGACGAACTTAGACAAACCTTAGAATGAGACTAAAGTTTGTCTTTGTTCGTCCCAAGTTAGTCTCGTTAGTCTCATTCTAAGGTTTATCTAAGTTCGTCCTTAGAAAGAGACTAACTTGGGACGAACTTAGACTAACTTGGGACGAACTTAGATAAACCTTAGAATGAGACTAAAGTTTGTCTTTGTTCTTCCCAAGTTAGTCTCGTTAGTCTCATTCTAAGGTTTGTCTAAGTTCGTCCTTAGAAATAGACTAACTTGGGACGAACTTAGACAAACCTTAGAATGAGACGAAAGTTTGTCTTATTTCGTCCCAAGTTAGTCTCGTTAGTCTCATTCTAAGGTTTGTCTAAGTTCGTCCTTAGAAAGAGACTAACTTGGGACGAACTTAGACAAATCTTAGAATGAGACTAACGTTTGTCATTGTTCGTCCCAAGTTAGTCTCGCTAGTCGCATTCTAAGGTTTGTCTAAGTTCGTCCTTAGAAAGAGACTAACTTGGGACGAACTTAGACAAACCTTAGAATGAGACTAAAGTTTGTCTTTGTTCTTCCCAAGTTAGTCTCGTTAGTCTCATTCTAAGTTTTGTCTAAGTTCGTCCTTAGAAAGAGACTAACTTGGGACGAACTTAGTAAAACCTTAGAATGAGACTAAAGTTTGTCTTTGTTCGTCCCAAGTTAGTCTCGTTAATATCATTCTAAGGTTTGTCTAAGTTCGTCCTTATAAAGAGACTAACTTGGGACGAACTTAGACAAACCTTAGAATGAGACTAACGTTTGTTATTGTTCGTCCAAAGTTAGTCTCGTTAGTCTCATTCTAAGGTTTGTCTAAGTTCATCCTTAGAAAGAGACTAACTTGGGACGAACTTAGACAAACCTTAGAATGAGACTAAAGTTTGTCTTTGTTCTTCCCAAGTTAGTCTCGTTAGTCTCATTCTAAGGTTTGTCTAAGTTCGTCCTCAGAAAGAGACTAACTTGGGACGAACTTAGACTAACTTGGGACGAACTTAGACAAACCTTAGAATGAGACAAAAGTTTGTCTTTGTTCGTCCCAAGTTAGTCTCGTTAGTCTCATTTCAAGTTTTGTCTAAGTTCGTCCTTAGAAAGAGGCTAACATGGGACGAAGTTAGACTAACTTGGGACAAACTTAGACAAACCTTAGAATGAGACAAAAGTTTGTCTTTGTTCTTCCCAAGTTAGTCTCGTTAGTCTCATTCTAAGGTTTGTCTAAGTTCGTCCTTAGAAAGAGACTTACTTAGGACAAACTTAGACAAACCTTAGAATGAGACTAACGTTTGTCATTGTTTGTCCCAAGTTAGTCTCGCTAGTCTCATTCTAAGGTTTGTGCAAGTTCGTCCTTAGAAAGAGACTAACTTGGGACAAACTTAGACAAACCTTAGAATGAGACTAAGGTTTGTCTTTGTTCTTCCCAAGTTAGTCTCGTTAGTCTCATTCTAAGGTTTGTCTAAGTTCGTCCTTAGAAAGAGACTAACTTGGGACGAACTTAGACAAACCTTAGAATGAGACTAAAGTTTGTCTTTGTTCGTCCCAACTTAGTCTCGTTAGTCTCATTCTAAGGTTTATCTAAGTTCGTCCTTAGTTAGAGACTAACTTGGGACCAACTTAGACAAACCTTAGAATGAGACTAAAGTTTGTCTTTGTTCTTCCCAAGTTAGTCTCGTAAGTCTCATGCTAAGGTTTGTCTAAGTTCGTCCTTAGAAAGAGACTAACTTGGGACGAACTTAGACTAACTTGGGATGAACTTAGACAGACCTTAGAATGAGACTAAAGTTTGTCTTTGTTCTTCCCAAGTTAGTCTCATTCTAAGGTTTGTCTAAGTGCGTCCTTAGAAAGAGACTAACTTGGGACGAACTTAGACTAACTTGGGACGAACTTAGACAAACCTTAGAATGAGACTAAAGTTTGTCTTTGTTCGTCCCAAGTTAGTCTCGTTAGTCTCATTCTAAGGTTTGTCTAAGTTCGTCCTTAGAAAGAGACTAACTTGGGACGAACTTAGACTAACTTGGGATGAACTTAGACAAACCTTAGAATGAGACTAAAGTTTGTCTTTGTTCTTCCCAAGTTAGTCTCGTTAGTCTCATTCTAAGGTTTGTCTAAGTTCGTCCTTAGAAAGTTACTAACTTGGGACGAAATTAGACTCACTTGGGACGAACTTAGCCAAACCTTAGAATGAGACGAAAGTTTTTCTTTGTTCGTCCCAAGTTAGTCTCGTTAGTCTCATTCTAAGGTTTGTCTAAGTTCGTCCTTAGAAAGAGACTAACTTGGGACGAACTTAGACTAACTTGTGACGAACTTAGACAAACCTTAGAATGAGACTAAAGTTTGTCTTTGTTCGTCCCAAGTTAGTCTAAGTTCGTCCCAAGTTAGTCTCTTTCTAAGGACGAACTTAGACAAACCTTAGAATGAGACTAATGAGACTAACTTGGGAAGAAGAAAGACAAACTTGACGAACTTAGACAAACCTTAGAATGAGACTAACGTTTGTCATTGTTCGTCCCAAGTTTGTCACGTTAGTCTCATTCTAAGGTTTGTCTAAGTTCGTCCTTAGAAAGAGACTAACTCGGGACGAACTTAGACTAACTTGGGACGAACTTAGACAAACCTTAGAATGAGACTAAAGTTTGTCTTTGTTCGTCCCAAGTTAGTCTCGTTAGTCCCATTTTAAGGTTTGTCTAAGTTCGTCCTTAGAAAGAGACTAACTTGGGACGAACTTAGACTAACATGGGACAAACTTAGACAAACCTTAGAATGAGACAAAAGTTTGTCTTTGTTCTTCCCAAGTTAGTCTCGTTAGTCTCATTCTAAGGTTTGTCTAAGTTCGTCCTTAGAAAGAGACTAACTTGGGACGAACTTAGACTAACATGGGACAAACTTAGACAAACCTTAGAATGAGACAAAAGTTTGTCTTTGTTCTTCCCAAGTTAGTCTCGTTAGTCTCATTCTAAGGTTTGTCTAAGTTCGTCTTTAGAAAGAGACTTACTTAGGACGAACTTAGACTAACTTGGGACGAACTTAGACAAACCTTAGAATGAGACGAAAGTTTTTCTTATTTCGTCCCAAGTTAGTCTCGTTAGTCTCATTCTAAGGTTTGTCTAAGTTCGTCCTTAGAAAGAGACTAACTTGGGACGAACTTAGACAAACCTTAGAATGAGACTAACGTTTGTCATTGTTCGTCCCAAGTTAGTCTCGCTAGTCGCATTCTAAGGTTTGTCTAAGTTCGTCCTTAGAAAGAGACTAACTTGGGACGAACTTAGACAAACCTTAGAATGAGACTAAAGTTTGTCTTTGTTCTTCCCAAGTTAGTCTCGTTAGTCTCATTCTAAGGTTTGTCTAAGTTCGTCCTTAGAAAGAGACTAACTTGGGACGAACTTAGACAAACCTTAGAATGAGACTAAAGTTTGTCTTTGTTCTTCCCAAGTTAGACTCGTTAGTCTCATTCTAAGGTTTGTCTAAGTTCGTCCTTAGAAAGAGACTAACTTGGGACGAACTTAGACAAACCTTAGAATGAGACTAAAGTTTGTCTTTGTTCTTCCCAAGTTAGACTCGTTAGTCTCATTCTAAGGTTTGTCTCAGTTCGTCCTTAGAAAGAGACTAACTTGGGACGAACTTAGAGTAACTTGGGACGAACTTAGTCAAACCTTAGAATGAGACTAAAGTTTGTCTTTATTCCTCCCAAGTTAGTCTCGTTAATATCATTCTAAGGTTTGTCTAAGTTCGTCCTTATAAATAGACTAACTTGGGACGAACTTAGAGAAACCTTAGAATGAGACTAACGTTTGTTATTGTTCGTCCAAAGTTAGTCTCGCTAGTCTCATTCTAAGGTTTGTCTAAGTTCATCCTTAGAAAGAGACTAACTTGGGACAAACTTAGACAAACCTTAGAATGAGACTAAAGTTTGTCTTTGTTCTTCCCAAGTTAGTCTCGTTAGTCTCATTCTAAGGTTTGTCTAAGTTCGTCCTTAGAAAGAGACTAACTTGGGACGAACTTAGACAAACCTTAGAATGAGACTAAACTTCGTCTTTGTTCTTCCCAAGTTAGTCTCGTTAGTCTCATTCTAAGGTTTGTCTAAGTTCGTCCTTAGAAAGAGACTTACTTAGGACAAACTTAGACAAACCTTAGAATGAGACTAACGTTTGTCATTGTTTGTCCCAAGTTAGTCTCGCTAGTCTCATTCTAAGGTTTGTGCAAGTTCGTCCTTAGAAAGAGACTAACTTGGGACAAACTTAGACAAACCTTAGAATGAGACTAAGGTTTGTCTTTGTTCTTCCCAAGTTAGTCTCGTTAGTCTCATTCTAAGGTTTGTCTAAGTTCGTCCTTAGAAAGCGACTAACTTGGGACGAACTTAGACAAACCTTAGAATGAGACTAAAGTTTGTCTTTGTTCGTCCCAAGTTAGTCTCGTTAGTCTCATTCTAAGGTTTATCTAAGTTCGTCCTTAGTTAGAGACTAACTTGGGACCAACTTAGACAAACCTTAGAATGAGACTAAAGTTTGTCTTTGTTCTTCCCAAGTTAGTCTCGTAAGTCTCACGCTAAGGTTTGTCTAAGTTCGTCCTTAGAAAGAGACTAACTTGGGACGAACTTAGACTAACTTGGGATGAACTTAGACAGACCTTAGAATGAGACTAAAGTTTGTCTTTGTTCTTCCCAAGTTAGTCTCATTCTAAGGTTTGTCTAAGTGCGTCCTTAGAAAGAGACTAACTTGGGACGAACTTAGACTAACTTGGGACGAACTTAGACAAACCTTAGAATGAGACTAAAGTTTGTCTTTGTTCTTCCCAAGTTAGTCTCGTTAGTCTCATTCTAAGGTTTGTCTAAGTTCGTCCTTAGAAAGAGACTAACTTGGGACGAAATTAGACTCACTTGGGACGAACTTAGCCAAACCTTAGAATGAGACGAAAGTTTTTCTTTGTTCGTCCCAAGTTAGTCTCGTTAGTCTCATTCTAAGGTTTGTCTAAGTTCGTCCTTAGAAAGAGACTAACTTGGGACGAACTTAGACTAACTTGTGACGAACTTAGACAAACCTTAGAATGAGACTAATGTTTGTCTTTGTTCGTCCCAAGTTAGTCTAAGTTCGTCCCAAGTTAGTCTCTTTCTAAGGACGAACTTAGACAAACCTTAGAATGAGACTAATGAGACTAACTTGGGAAGAAGAAAGACAAACTTGACGAACTTAGACAAACCTTAGAATGAGACTAACGTTTGTCATTGTTCGTCCCAAGTTTGTCACGTTAGTCTCATTCTAAGGTTTGTCTAAGTTCGTCCTTAGAAAGAGACTAACTCGGGACGAACTTAGACTAACTTGGGACGAACTTAGACAAACCTTAGAATGAGACTAAAGTTTGTCTTTGTTCGTCCCAAGTTAGTCTCGTTAGTCCCATTTTAAGGTTTGTCTAAGTTCGTCCTTAGAAAGAGACTAACTTGGGACGAACTTAGACTAACATGGGACAAACTTAGACAAACCTTAGAATGAGACAAAAGTTTGTCTTTGTTCTTCCCAAGTTAGTCTCGTTAGTCTCATTCTAAGGTTTGTCTAAGTTCGTCTTTAGAAAGAGACTTACTTAGGACGAACTTAGACTAACTTGGGACGAACTTAGACAAACCTTAGAATGAGACGAAAGTTTTTCTTATTTCGTCCCAAGTTAGTCTCGTTAGTCTCATTCTAAGGTTTGTCTAAGTTCGTCCTTAGAAAGAGACTAACTTGGGACGAACTTAGACAAACCTTAGAATGAGACTAACGTTTGTCATTGTTCGTCCCAAGTTAGTCTCGCTAGTCGCATTCTAAGGTTTGTCTAAGTTCGTCCTTAGAAAGAGACTAACTTGGGACGAACTTAGACAAACCTTAGAATGAGACTAAAGTTTGTCTTTGTTCTTCCCAAGTTAGTCTCGTTAGTCTCATTCTAAGGTTTGTCTAAGTTCGTCCTTAGAAAGAGACTAACTTGGGACGAACTTAGACAAACCTTAGAATGAGACTAAAGTTTGTCTTTGTTCTTCCCAAGTTAGACTCGTTAGTCTCATTCCAAGGTTTGCCTAAGTTCGTCCTTAGAAAGAGACTAACTTGGGACGAACTTAGACAAACCTTAGAATGAGACTAAAGTTTGTCTTTGTTCGTCCCAAGTTAGTCTCGTTAGTCTCATTCTAAGGTTTATCTAAGTTCGTCCTTAGTTAGAGACTAACTTGGGACGAACTTAGACTAACTTGGGACGAACTTAGACAAACCTTAGAATGAGACTAAAGTTTGTCTTTGTTTGTCCCAAGTTAGTCTCGTTAGTCTCATTCTAAGGTTTGTCTAAGTTCGTCCTTAGAAAGAGACTAACTTGGGACGAACTTAGACTAACTTGGGATGAACTTAGACAAACCTTAGAATGAGACTAAAGTTTGTCTTTGTTCTTCCCAAGTTAGTCTCGTTAGTCTCATTCTAAGGTTTGTCTAAGTTCGTCCTTAGAAAGAGACTAACTTGGGACGAAATTAGACTCACTTGGGACGAACTTAGACAAACCTTAGAATGAGACGAAAGTTTTTCTTTGTTCGTCCCAAGTTCGTCTCGTTAGTCTCATTCTAAGGTTTGTCTAAGTTCATCCTTAGAAAGAGACTAACTTGGGACGAACTTAGACTAACTTGTGACGAACTTAGACAAACCTTAGAATGAGACTAAAGTTTGTCTTTGTTCGTCCCAAGTTAGTCTAAGTTCGTCCCAAGTTAGTCTCTTTCTAACGACGAACTTAGACAAACCTTAGAATGAGACTAATGAGACTAACTTGGGAAGAAGAAAGACAAACTTGACGAACTTAGACAAACCTTAGAATGAGACTAACGTTTGTCATTGTTCGTCCCAAGTTAGTCTCGCTAGTCGCATTCTAAGGTTTGTCTAAGTTCGTCCTTAGAAAGAGACTAACTTGGGACGAACTTAGACAAACCTTCGAATGAGACTAAAGTTTGTCTTTGTTCTTCCCAAGTTAGTCTCGTTAGTCTCATTCTATGTTTTGTCTAAGTTCGTCCTTAGAAAGAGACTAACTTGGGACGAACTTAGACTAACTTGGGACGAACTTAGACAAACCTTAGAATGAGACTAAAGTTTGTCTTTGTTCGTCCCAAGTTAGTCTCGTTAGTCTCATTCTAAGGTTTGTCTAAGTTCGTCCTTAGAAAGAGACTTACTTAGGACGAACTTAGACAAACCTTAGAATGAGACTAACGTTTGTCATTGTTTGTCCCAAGTTAGTCTCGCTAGTCTCATTCTAAGGTTTGTGCAAGTTCGTCCTTAGAAAGAGACTAACTTGGGACAAACTTAGACAAACCTTGGAATGAGACTAAGGTTTGTCTTTGTTCTTCCCAAGTTAGTCTCGTTAGTCTCATTCCAAGGTTTGCCTAAGTTCGTCCTTAGAAAGAGACTAACTTGGGACGAACTTAGACAAACCTTAGAATGAGACTAAAGTTTGTCTTTGTTGGTCCCAAGTTAGTCTCGTTAGTCTCATTCTAAGGTTTATCTAAGTTCGTCCTTAGTTAGAGACTAACTTGGGACGAACTTAGACTAACTTGGGACGAACTTAGAGAAACCTTAGAATGAGACTAAAGTTTGTCTTTGTTCTTCCCAAGTTAGTCTCGTAAGTCTCATTCTAAGGTTTGTCTAAGTTCGTCCTTAGAAAGAGACTAACTTGTGACGAACTTAGACTAACTTGGGATGAACTTAGACAGACCTTAGAATGAGACTAAAGTTTGTCTTTGTTCTTCCCAAGTTAGTCTCGTTAGTCTCATTCTAAGGTTTGTCTAAGTGCGTCCTTAGAAAGAGACTAACTTGGGACGAACTTAGACTAACTTGGGACGAACTTAGACAAACCTTAGAATGAGACTAAAGTTTGTCTTTGTTTGTCCCAAGTTAGTCTCGTTAGTCTCATTCTAAGGTTTGTCTAAGTTCGTCCTTAGAAAGAGACTAACTTGGGACGAACTTAGACTAACTTGGGATGAACTTAGACAAACCTTAGAATGAGACTAAAGTTTGTCTTTGTTCTTCCCAAGTTAGTCTCGTTAGTCTCATTCTAAGGTTTGTCTAAGTTCGTCCTTAGAAAGAGACTAACTTGGGACGAAATTAGACTCACTTGGGACGAACTTAGACAAACCTTAGAATGAGACGAAAGTTTTTCTTTGTTCGTCCCAAGTTAGTCTCGTTAGTCTCATTCTAAGGTTTGTCTAAGTTCGTCCTTAGAAAGAGACTAACTTGGGACGAACTTAGACTAACTTGTGACGAACTTAGACAAACCTTAGAATGAGACTAAAGTTTGTCTTTGTTCGTCCCAAGTTAGTCTAAGTTCGTCCCAAGTTAGTCTCTTTCTAACGACGAACTTAGACAAACCTTAGAATGAGACTAATGAGACTAACTTGGGAAGAAGAAAGACAAACTTGACGAACTTAGACAAACCTTAGAATGAGACTAACGTTTGTCATTGTTCGTCCCAAGTTTGTCACGTTAGTCTCATTCTAAGGTTTGTCTAAGTTCGTCCTTAGAAAGAGACTAACTCGGGACGAACTTACACTAACTTGGGACGAACTTTGACAAACCTTAGAATGAGACTAAAGTTTGTCTTTGTTCGTCCCAAGTTAGTCTCGTTAGTCCCATTTTAAGGTTTGTCTAAGTTCGTCCTTAAAAAGAGACTAATTTGGGACGAACTTAGACAAACCTTAGAATGAGACTAAAGTTTGTCTTTGTTCGTCCCAAGTTAGTCTCGTTAGTCTCATTCTAAGGTTTGTCTAAGTTCGTCCTTAGAAAGAGACTAACTGGGGACGAACTTAGACTAACATGGGACAAACTTAGACAAACCTTGGAATGAGACAAAAGTTTGTCTTTGTTCTTCCCAAGTTAGTCTCGTTAGTCTCATTCTAAGGTTTGTCTAAGTTCGTCCTTAGAAAGAGACTTACTTAGGACGAACTTAGACTAACTTGGGACGAACTTAGACAAACCTTAGAATGAGACGAAAGTTTTTCTTATTTCGTCCCAAGTTAGTCTCGTTAGTCTCATTCTAAGGTTTGTCTAAGTTCGTCCTTAGAAAGAGACTAACATGGGACGAACTTAGACAAACCTTAGAATGAGACTAACGTTTGTTATAGTTCGTCCAAAGTTAGTCTCGCTAGTCTCATTCTAAGGTTTGTCTAAGTTCATCCTTAGAAAGAGACTAACTTGGGACGAACTTAGACAAACCTTAGAATGAGTCTAAAGTTTGTCTTTGTTCTTCCCAAGTTAGTCTCGTTAGTCTCATTCTAAGGTTTGTCTAAGTTCGTCCTTAGAAAGAGACTAACATGGGATGAACTTAGACAAACCTTAGAATGAGACTAAACTTCGTCTTTGTTCTTCCCAAGTTAGTCTCGTTAGTCTCATTCTAAGGTTTGTCTAAGTTCTTCCTTCGAAAGAGACTCACATGGGACGAACTTAGACAAACCTTAGAATGAGACTAAAGTTTGTCTTTGTTCTTCCCAAGTTAGTCTCGTTAGTCTCATTCTAAATTTTGTCTAAGTTCGTCCTTAGAAAGAGACTAACTTTGGACGAACTTAGACTAACTTGGGACGAACTTAGTCAAACCTTAGAATGAGACTAAAGTTTGTCTTTGTTCGTCCCAAGTTAGTCTCGTTAATCTCATTCTAAGGTTTGTCTAAGTTCGTCCTTATAAAGAGACTAACTTGGGACGAACTTAGACAAACCTTAGAATGAGACTAACGTTTGTTATTGTTCGTCCAAAGTTAGTCTCGCTAGTCTCATTCTAAGGTTTGTCTAAGTTCATCATTAGAAAGAGACTAACTTGGGACGAACTTAGACAAACCTTAGAATGAGAATAAAGTTTGTCTTTGTTCTTCCCAAGTTAGTCTCGTTAGTCTCATGCTAAGGTTTGTCTAAGTTCGTCCTTAGAAAGAGACTAACTTGGGACGAACTTAGACTAACTTGGGACAAACTTAGACAAACCTTAGAATGAGACAAAAGTTTGTCTTTGTTCTTCCCAAGTTAGTCTCGTTAGTCTCATTCTAAGGTTTGTCTAAGTTCGTCCTTAGAAAGAGACTAACTTGGGACGAACTTAGACAAACCTTAGAATGAGACTAACGTTTGTCATTGTTCGTCCCAAGTTAGTCTCGCTAGTCGCATTCTAAGGTTTGTCTAAGTTCGTCCTTAGAAAGAGACTAACTTGGGACGAACTTAGACAAACCTTAGAATGAGACTAAAGTTTGTCTTTGTTCTTCCCAAGTTAGTCTCGTTAGTCTCATTCTAAGTTTTGTCTAAGTTCGTCCTTAGAAAGAGACTAACTTGGGACGAACTTAGACTAACTTGGGACGAACTTAGTAAAACCTTAGAATGAGACTAAAGTTTGTCTTTGTTCGTCCCAAGTTAGTCTCGTTAATATCATTCTAAGGTTTGTCTAAGTTCGTCCTTATAAAGAGACTAACTTGGGACGAACTTAGACAAACCTTAGAATGAGACTAACGTTTGTTATTGTTCGTCCAAAGTTAGTCTCGCTAGTCTCATTCTAAGGTTTGTCTAAGTTCATCCTTAGAAAGAGACTAACTTGGGACGAACTTAGACAAACCTTAGAATGAGACTAAAGTTTGTCTTTGTTCGTCCCAAGTTAGTCTTGTTAGTCTCATTCTAAGGTTTGTCTAAGTTCGTCCTTAGAAAGAGACTAACTTGGGACGAACTTAGACTAACTTGGGACAAACTTAGACAAACCTTAGAATGAGACAAAAGTTTGTCTTTGTTCTTCCCAAGTTAGTCTCGTTAGTCTCATTCTAAGGTTTGTCTAAGTTCGTCCTTAGAAAGAGACTTACTTCGGACGAACTTAGACAAACCTTAGAATGAGACTAAGGTTTGTCATTGTTTGTCCCAAGTTAGTCTCGCTAGTCTTATTCTAAGGTTTGTGCAAGTTCGTCCTTAGAAAGAGACTAACTTGGGACAAACTTAGACAAACCTTAGAATGAGACTAAGGTTTGTCTTTGTTCTTCCCAAGTTAGTCTCGTTAGTCTCATTCTAAGGTTTGTCTAAGTTCGTCCTTAGAAAGAGACTAACTTGGGACGAACTTAGACTAACTTGGGACGAACTTAGACAAACCTTAGAATGAGACTAAAGTTTGTCTTTGTTCGTCCCAAGTTAGTCGCGTTAGTCTCATTCTAAGGTTTGTCTAAGTTCGACCTTAGAAACAGACTAACTTGGGACGAACTTAGACTAACTTGGGATGAAGTTAGACAGACCTTAGAATGAGACTAAAGTATGTCTTTGTTCTTCCCAAGTTAGTCTCGTTAGTCTCATTCTAAGGTTTGTCTAAGTGCGTCCTTAGAAAGAGACTAACTTGGGACGAACTTAGACTAACTTGGGACGAACTTAGACAAACCTTAGAATGAGACTAAAGTTTGTCTTTGTTCGTCCCAAGTTAGTCTCGTTAGTCTCATTCTAAGGTTTATCTAAGTTCGTCCTTAGAAAGAGACTAACTTGGGACGAACTTAGACTAACTTGGGACGAACTTAGATAAACCTTAGAATGAGACTAAAGTTTGTCTTTGTTCTTCCCAAGTTAGTCTCGTTAGTCTCATTCTAAGGTTTGTCTAAGTTCGTCCTTAGAAATAGACTAACTTGGGACGAACTTAGACAAACCTTAGAATGAGACGAAAGTTTGTCTTATTTCGTCCAAAGTTAGTCTCGTTAGTCTCATTCTAAGGTTTGTCTAAGTTCGTCCTTAGAAAGAGACTAACTTGGGACGAACTTAGACAAATCTTAGAATGAGACTAACGTTTGTCATTGTTCGTCCCAAGTTAGTCTCGCTAGTCGCATTCTAAGGTTTGTCTAAGTTCGTCCTTAGAAAGAGACTAACTTGGGACGAACTTAGACAAACCTTAGAATGAGACAAAAGTTTGTCTTTGTTCTTCCCAAGTTAGTCTCGTTAGTCTCATTCTAAGGTTTGTCTAAGTTCGTCCTTAGAAAGAGACTAACTTGGGACGAACTTAGACAAACCTTAGAATGAGACTAACGTTTGTCATTGTTCGTCCCAAGTTAGTCTCGCTAGTCGCATTCTAAGGTTTGTCTAAGTTCGTCCTTAGAAAGAGACTAACTTGGGACGAACTTAGACAAACCTTAGAATGAGACTAAAGTTTGTCTTTGTTCTTCCCAAGTTAGTCTCGTTAGTCTCATTCTAAGTTTTGTCTAAGTTCGTCCTTAGAAAGAGACTAACTTGGGACGAACTTAGACTAACTTGGGACGAACTTAGTAAAACCTTAGAATGAGACTAAAGTTTTTCTTTGTTCGTCCCAAGTTAGTCTCGTTAATATCATTCTAAGGTTTGTCTAAGTTCGTCCTTATAAAGAGACTAACTTGGGACGAACTTAGACAAACCTTAGAATGAGACTAACGTTTGTTATTGTTCGTCCAAAGTTAGTCTCGCTAGTCTCATTCTAAGGTTTGTCTAAGTTCATCCTTAGAAAGAGACTAACTTGGGACGAACTTAGACAAACCTTAGAATGAGACTAAAGTTTGTCTTTGTTCGTCCCAAGTTAGTCTTGTTAGTCTCATTCTAAGGTTTGTCTAAGTTCGTCCTTAGAAAGAGACTAACTTGGGACGAACTTAGACTAACTTGGGACAAACTTAGACAAACCTTAGAATGAGACAAAAGTTTGTCTTTGTTCTTCCCAAGTTAGTCTCGTTAGTCTCATTCTAAGGTTTGTCTAAGTTCGTCCTTAGAAAGAGACTTACTTCGGACGAACTTAGACAAACCTTAGAATGAGACTAAGGTTTGTCATTGTTTGTCCCAAGTTAGTCTCGCTAGTCTTATTCTAAGGTTTGTGCAAGTTCGTCCTTAGAAAGAGACTAACTTGGGACAAACTTAGACAAACCTTAGAATGAGACTAAGGTTTGTCTTTGTTCTTCCCAAGTTAGTCTCGTTAGTCTCATTCTAAGGTTTGTCTAAGTTCGTCCTTAGAAAGAGACTAACTTGGGACGAACTTAGACTAACTTGGGACGAACTTAGACAAACCTTAGAATGAGACTAAAGTTTGTCTTTGTTCGTCCCAAGTTAGTCGCGTTAGTCTCATTCTAAGGTTTGTCTAAGTTCGACCTTAGAAACAGACTAACTTGGGACGAACTTAGACTAACTTGGGATGAAGTTAGACAGACCTTAGAATGAGACTAAAGTATGTCTTTGTTCTTCCCAAGTTAGTCTCGTTAGTCTCATTCTAAGGTTTGTCTAAGTGCGTCCTTAGAAAGAGACTAACTTGGGACGAACTTAGACTAACTTGGGACGAACTTAGACAAACCTTAGAATGAGACTAAAGTTTGTCTTTGTTCGTCCCAAGTTAGTCTCGTTAGTCTCATTCTAAGGTTTATCTAAGTTCGTCCTTAGAAAGAGACTAACTTGGGACGAACTTAGACTAACTTGGGACGAACTTAGATAAACCTTAGAATGAGACTAAAGTTTGTCTTTGTTCTTCCGAAGTTAGTCTCGTTAGTCTCATTCTAAGGTTTGTCTAAGTTCGTCCTTAGAAATAGACTAACTTGGGACGAACTTAGACAAACCTTAGAATGAGACGAAAGTTTGTCTTATTTCGTCCCAAGTTAGTCTCGTTAGTCTCATTCTAAGGTTTGTCTAAGTTCGTCCTTAGAAAGAGACTAACTTGGGACGAACTTAGACAAATCTTAGAATGAGACTAACGTTTGTCATTGTTCGTCCCAAGTTAGTCTCGCTAGTCGCATTCTAAGGTTTGTCTAAGTTCGTCCTTAGAAAGAGACTAACTTGGGACGAACTTAGACAAACCTTAGAATGAGACTAAAGTTTGTCTTTGTTCTTCCCAAGTTAGTCTCGTTAGTCTCATTCTAAGTTTTGTCTAAGTTCGTCCTTAGAAAGAGACTAACTTGGGACGAACTTAGTAAAACCTTAGAATGAGACTAAAGTTTGTCTTTGTTCGTCCCAAGTTAGTCTCGTTAATATCATTCTAAGGTTTGTCTAAGTTCGTCCTTATAAAGAGACTAACTTGGGACGAACTTAGACAAACCTTAGAATGAGACTAACGTTTGTTATTGTTCGTCCAAAGTTAGTCTCGCTAGTCTCATTCTAAGGTTTGTCTAAGTTCATCCTTAGAAAGAGACTAACTTGGGACGAACTTAGACAAACCTTAGAATGAGACTAAAGTTTGTCTTTGTTCTTCCCAAGTTAGTCTCGTTAGTCTCATTCTAAGGTTTGTCTAAGTTCGTCCTTAGAAAGAGACTAACTTGGGACGAACTTAGACTAACTTGGGACGAACTTAGACAAACCTTAGAATGAGACAAAAGTTTGTCTTTGTTCGTCCCAAGTTAGTCTCGTTAGTCTCATTCTAAGTTTTGTCTAAGTTCGTCCTTAGAAAGAGGCTAACATGGGACGAAGTTAGACTAACTTGGGACAAACTTAGACAAACCTTAGAATGAGACTAAGGTTTGTCTTTGTTCTTCCCAAGTTAGTCTCGTTAGTCTCATTCTAAGGTTTGTCTAAGTTCGTCCTTAGAAAGAGACTAACTTGGGACGAACTTAGACTAACTTGGGACGAACTTAGACAAACCTTAGAATGAGACTAAAGTTTGTCTTTGTTCGTCCCAAGTTAGTCGCGTTAGTCTCATTCTAAGGTTTGTCTAAGTTCGACCTTAGAAACAGACTAACTTGGGACGAACTTAGACTAACTTGGGATGAAGTTAGACAGACCTTAGAATGAGACTAAAGTATGTCTTTGTTCTTCCCAAGTTAGTCTCGTTAGTCTCATTCTAAGGTCTGTCTAAGTGCGTCCTTAGAAAGAGACTAACTTGGGACGAACTTAGACTAACTTGGGACGAACTTAGACAAACCTTAGAATGAGACTAAAGTTTGTCTTTGTTCGTCCCAAGTTAGTCTCGTTAGTCTCATTCTAAGGTTTATCTAAGTTCGTCCTTAGAAAGAGACTAACTTGGGACGAACTTAGACTAACTTGGGACGAACTTAGATAAACCTTAGAATGAGACTAAAGTTTGTCTTTGTTCTTCCCAAGTTAGTCTCGTTAGTCTCATTCTAAGGTTTGTCTAAGTTCGTCCTTAGAAATAGACTAACTTGGGACGAACTTAGACAAACCTTAGAATGAGACGAAAGTTTGTCTTATTTCGTCCCAAGTTAGTCTCGTTAGTCTCATTCTAAGGTTTGTCTAAGTTCGTCCTTAGAAAGAGACTAACTTGGGACGAACTTAGACAAATCTTAGAATGAGACTAACGTTTGTCATTGTTCGTCCCAAGTTAGTCTCGCTAGTCGCATTCTAAGGTTTGTCTAAGTTTGTCCTTAGAAAGAGACTAACTTGGGACGAACTTAGACAAACCTTAGAATGAGACTAAAGTTTGTCTTTGTTCTTCCCAAGTTAGTCTCGTTAGTCTCATTCTAAGTTTTGTCTAAGTTCGTCCTTAGAAAGAGACTAACTTGGGACGAACTTAGTAAAACCTTAGAATGAGACTAAAGTTTGTCTTTGTTCGTCCCAAGTTAGTCTCGTTAATATCATTCTAAGGTTTGTCTAAGTTCGTCCTTATAAAGAGACTAACTTGGGACGAACTTAGACAAACCTTAGAATGAGACTAACGTTTGTTATTGTTCGTCCAAAGTTAGTCTCGCTAGTCTCATTCTAAGGTTTGTCTAAGTTCATCCTTAGAAAGAGACTAACTTGGGACGAACTTAGACAAACCTTAGAATGAGACTAAAGTTTGTCTTTGTTCTTCCCAAGTTAGTCTCGTTAGTCTCATTCTAAGGTTTGTCTAAGTTCGTCCTTAGAAAGAGACTAACTTGGGACGAACTTAGACTAACTTGGGACGAACTTAGACAAACCTTAGAATGAGACAAAAGTTTGTCTTTGTTCGTCCCAAGTTAGTCTCGTTAGTCTCATTCTAAGTTTTGTCTAAGTTCGTCCTTAGAAAGAGGCTAACATGGGACGAAGTTAGACTAACTTGGGACAAACTTAGACAAACCTTAGAATGAGACTAAGGTTTGTCTTTGTTCTTCCCAAGTTAGTCTCGTTAGTCTCATTCTAAGGTTTGTCTAAGTTCGTCCTTAGAAAGAGACTAACTTGGGACGAACTTAGACTAACTTGGGACGAACTTAGACAAACCTTAGAATGAGACTAAAGTTTGTCTTTGTTCGTCCCAAGTTAGTCGCGTTAGTCTCATTCTAAGGTTTGTCTAAGTTCGACCTTAGAAACAGACTAACTTGGGACGAACTTAGACTAACTTGGGATGAAGTTAGACAGACCTTAGAATGAGACTAAAGTATGTCTTTGTTCTTCCCAAGTTAGTCTCGTTAGTCTCATTCTAAGGTCTGTCTAAGTGCGTCCTTAGAAAGAGACTAACTTGGGACGAACTTAGACTAACTTGGGACGAACTTAGACAAACCTTAGAATGAGACTAAAGTTTGTCTTTGTTCGTCCCAAGTTAGTCTCGTTAGTCTCATTCTAAGGTTTATCTAAGTTCGTCCTTAGAAAGAGACTAACTTGGGACGAACTTAGACTAACTTGGGACGAACTTAGATAAACCTTAGAATGAGACTAAAGTTTGTCTTTGTTCTTCCCAAGTTAGTCTCGTTAGTCTCATTCTAAGGTTTGTCTAAGTTCGTCCTTAGAAATAGACTAACTTGGGACGAACTTAGACAAACCTTAGAATGAGACGAAAGTTTGTCTTATTTCGTCCCAAGTTAGTCTCGTTAGTCTCATTCTAAGGTTTGTCTAAGTTCGTCCTTAGAAAGAGACTAACTTGGGACGAACTTAGACAAATCTTAGAATGAGACTAACGTTTGTCATTGTTCGTCCCAAGTTAGTCTCGCTAGTCGCATTCTAAGGTTTGTCTAAGTTTGTCCTTAGAAAGAGACTAACTTGGGACGAACTTAGACAAACCTTAGAATGAGACTAAAGTTTGTCTTTGTTCTTCCCAAGTTAGTCTCGTTAGTCTCATTCTAAGTTTTGTCTAAGTTCGTCCTTAGAAAGAGACTAACTTGGGACGAACTTAGTAAAACCTTAGAATGAGACTAAAGTTTGTCTTTGTTCGTCCCAAGTTAGTCTCGTTAATATCATTCTAAGGTTTGTCTAAGTTCGTCCTTATAAAGAGACTAACTTGGGACGAACTTAGACAAACCTTAGAATGAGACTAACGTTTGTTATTGTTCGTCCAAAGTTAGTCTCGCTAGTCTCATTCTAAGGTTTGTCTAAGTTCATCCTTAGAAAGAGACTAACTTGGGACGAACTTAGACAAACCTTAGAATGAGACTAAAGTTTGTCTTTGTTCTTCCCAAGTTAGTCTCGTTAGTCTCATTCTAAGGTTTGTCTAAGTTCGTCCTCAGAAAGAGACTAACTTGGGACGAACTTAGACTAACTTGGGACGAACTTAGACAAACCTTAGAATGAGACAAAAGTTTGTCTTTGTTCGTCCCAAGTTAGTCTCGTTAGTCTCATTTCAAGTTTTGTCTAAGTTCGTCCTTAGAAAGAGGCTAACATGGGACGAAGTTAGACTAACTTGGGACAAACTTAGACAAACCTTAGAATGAGACAAAAGTTTGTCTTTGTTCTTCCCAAGTTAGTCTCGTTAGTCTCATTCTAAGGTTTGTCTAAGTTCGTCCTTAGAAAGAGACTTACTTAGGACAAACTTAGACAAACCTTAGAATGAGACTAACGTTTGTCATTGTTTGTCCCAAGTTAGTCTCGCTAGTCTCATTCTAAGGTTTGTGCAAGTTCGTCCTTAGAAAGAGACTAACTTGGGACAAACTTAGACAAACCTTAGAATGAGACTAAGGTTTGTCTTTGTTCTTCCCAAGTTAGTCTCGTTAGTCTCATTCTAAGGTTTGTCTAAGTTCGTCCTTAGAAAGAGACTAACTTGGGACGAACTTAGACAAACCTTAGAATGAGACTAAAGTTTGTCTTTGTTCGTCCCAACTTAGTCTCGTTAGTCTCATTCTAAGGTTTATCTAAGTTCGTCCTTAGTTAGAGACTAACTTGGGACCAACTTAGACAAACCTTAGAATGAGACTAAAGTTTGTCTTTGTTCTTCCCAAGTTAGTCTCGTAAGTCTCATGCTAAGGTTTGTCTAAGTTCGTCCTTAGAAAGAGACTAACTTGGGACGAACTTAGACTAACTTGGGATGAACTTAGACAGACCTTAGAATGAGACTAAAGTTTGTCTTTGTTCTTCCCAAGTTAGTCTCATTCTAAGGTTTGTCTAAGTGCGTCCTTAGAAAGAGACTAACTTGGGACGAACTTAGACTAACTTGGGACGAACTTAGACAAACCTTAGAATGAGACTAAAGTTTGTCTTTGTTCGTCCCAAGTTAGTCTCGTTAGTCTCATTCTAAGGTTTGTCTAAGTTCGTCCTTAGAAAGAGACTAACTTGGGACGAACTTAGACTAACTTGGGATGAACTTAGACAAACCTTAGAATGAGACTAAAGTTTGTCTTTGTTCTTCCCAAGTTAGTCTCGTTAGTCTCATTCTAAGGTTTGTCTAAGTTCGTCCTTAGAAAGAGACTAACTTGGGACGAAATTAGACTCACTTGGGACGAACTTAGCCAAACCTTAGAATGAGACGAAAGTTTTTCTTTGTTCGTCCCAAGTTAGTCTCGTTAGTCTCATTCTAAGGTTTGTCTAAGTTCGTCCTTAGAAAGAGACTAACTTGGGACGAACTTAGACTAACTTGTGACGAACTTAGACAAACCTTAGAATGAGACTAAAGTTTGTCTTTGTTTGTCCCAAGTTAGTCTAAGTTCGTCCCAAGTTAGTCTCTTTCTAAGGACGAACTTAGACAAACCTTAGAATGAGACTAATGAGACTAACTTGGGAAGAAGAAAGACAAACTTGACGAACTTAGACAAACCTTAGAATGAGACTAACGTTTGTCATTGTTCGTCCCAAGTTTGTCACGTTAGTCTCATTCTAAGGTTTGTCTAAGTTCGTCCTTAGAAAGAGACTAACTCGGGACGAACTTAGACTAACTTGGGACGAACTTAGACAAACCTTAGAATGAGACTAAAGTTTGTCTTTGTTCGTCCCAAGTTAGTCTCGTTAGTCCCATTTTAAGGTTTGTCTAAGTTCGTCCTTAGAAAGAGACTAACTTGGGACGAACTTAGACTAACATGGGACAAACTTAGACAAACCTTAGAATGAGACAAAAGTTTGTCTTTGTTCTTCCCAAGTTAGTCTCGTTAGTCTCATTCTAAGGTTTGTCTAAGTTCGTCCTTAGAAAGAGACTAACTTGGGACGAACTTAGACTAACATGGGACAAACTTAGACAAACCTTAGAATGAGACAAAAGTTTGTCTTTGTTCTTCCCAAGTTAGTCTCGTTAGTCTCATTCTAAGGTTTGTCTAAGTTCGTCTTTAGAAAGAGACTTACTTAGGACGAACTTAGACTAACTTGGGACGAACTTAGACAAACCTTAGAATGAGACGAAAGTTTTTCTTATTTCGTCCCAAGTTAGTCTCGTTAGTCTCATTCTAAGGTTTGTCTAAGTTCGTCCTTAGAAAGAGACTAACTTGGGACGAACTTAGACAAACCTTAGAATGAGACTAACGTTTGTCATTGTTCGTCCCAAGTTAGTCTCGCTAGTCGCATTCTAAGGTTTGTCTAAGTTCGTCCTTAGAAAGAGACTAACTTGGGACGAACTTAGACAAACCTTAGAATGAGACTAAAGTTTGTCTTTGTTCTTCCCAAGTTAGTCTCGTTAGTCTCATTCTAAGGTTTGTCTAAGTTCGTCCTTAGAAAGAGACTAACTTGGGACGAACTTAGACAAACCTTAGAATGAGACTAAAGTTTGTCTTTGTTCTTCCCAAGTTAGACTCGTTAGTCTCATTCTAAGGTTTGTCTAAGTTCGTCCTTAGAAAGAGACTAACTTGGGACGAACTTAGACAAACCTTAGAATGAGACTAAAGTTTGTCTTTGTTCTTCCCAAGTTAGACTCGTTAGTCTCATTCTAAGGTTTGTCTCAGTTCGTCCTTAGAAAGAGACTAACTTGGGACGAACTTAGAGTAACTTGGGACGAACTTAGTCAAACCTTAGAATGAGACTAAAGTTTGTCTTTATTCCTCCCAAGTTAGTCTCGTTAATATCATTCTAAGGTTTGTCTAAGTTCGTCCTTATAAATAGACTAACTTGGGACGAACTTAGAGAAACCTTAGAATGAGACTAACGTTTGTTATTGTTCGTCCAAAGTTAGTCTCGCTAGTCTCATTCTAAGGTTTGTCTAAGTTCATCCTTAGAAAGAGACTAACTTGGGACAAACTTAGACAAACCTTAGAATGAGACTAAAGTTTGTCTTTGTTCTTCCCAAGTTAGTCTCGTTAGTCTCATTCTAAGGTTTGTCTAAGTTCGTCCTTAGAAAGAGACTAACTTGGGACGAACTTAGACAAACACCTTAGAATGAGACTAAACTTCGTCTTTGTTCTTCCCAAGTTAGTCTCGTTAGTCTCATTCTAAGGTTTGTCTAAGTTCGTCCTTAGAAAGAGACTTACTTAGGACAAACTTAGACAAACCTTAGAATGAGACTAACGTTTGTCATTGTTTGTCCCAAGTTATTCTCGCTAGTCTCATTCTAAGGTTTGTGCAAGTTCGTCCTTAGAAAGAGACTAACTTGGGACAAACTTAGACAAACCTTAGAATGAGACTAAGGTTTGTCTTTGTTCTTCCCAAGTTAGTCTCGTTAGTCTCATTCTAAGGTTTGTCTAAGTTCGTCCTTAGAAAGAGACTAACTTGGGACGAACTTAGACAAACCTTAGAATGAGACTAAAGTTTGTCTTTGTTCGTCCCAAGTTAGTCTCGTTAGTCTCATTCTAAGGTTTATCTAAGTTCGTCCTTAGTTAGAGACTAACTTGGGACCAACTTAGACAAACCTTAGAATGAGACTAAAGTTTGTCTTTGTTCTTCCCAAGTTAGTCTCGTAAGTCTCACGCTAAGGTTTGTCTAAGTTCGTCCTTAGAAAGAGACTAACTTGGGACGAACTTAGACTAACTTGGGATGAACTTAGACAGACCTTAGAATGAGACTAAAGTTTGTCTTTGTTCTTCCCAAGTTAGTCTCATTCTAAGGTTTGTCTAAGTGCGTCCTTAGAAAGAGACTAACTTGGGACGAACTTAGACTAACTTGGGACGAACTTAGACAAACCTTAGAATGAGACTAAAGTTTGTCTTTGTTCTTCCCAAGTTAGTCTCGTTAGTCTCATTCTAAGGTTTGTCTAAGTTCGTCCTTAGAAAGAGACTAACTTGGGACGAAATTAGACTCACTTGGGACGAACTTAGCCAAACCTTAGAATGAGACGAAAGTTTTTCTTTGTTCGTCCCAAGTTAGTCTCGTTAGTCTCATTCTAAGGTTTGTCTAAGTTCGTCCTTAGAAAGAGACTAACTTGGGACGAACTTAGACTAACTTGTGACGAACTTAGACAAACCTTAGAATGAGACTAATGTTTGTCTTTATTCGTCCCAAGTTAGTCTAAGTTCGTCCCAAGTTAGTCTCTTTCTAAGGACGAACTTAGACAAACCTTAGAATGAGACTAATGAGACTAACTTGGGAAGAAGAAAGACAAACTTGACGAACTTAGACAAACCTTAGAATGAGACTAACGTTTGTCATTGTTCGTCCCAAGTTTGTCACGTTAGTCTCATTCTAAGGTTTGTCTAAGTTCGTCCTTAGAAAGAGACTAACTCGGGACGAACTTAGACTAACTTGGGACGAACTTAGACAAACCTTAGAATGAGACTAAAGTTTGTCTTTGTTCGTCCCAAGTTAGTCTCGTTAGTCCCATTTTAAGGTTTGTCTAAGTTCGTCCTTAGAAAGAGACTAACTTGGGACGAACTTAGACTAACATGGGACAAACTTAGACAAACCTTAGAATGAGACAAAAGTTTGTCTTTGTTCTTCCCAAGTTAGTCTCGTTAGTCTCATTCTAAGGTTTGTCTAAGTTCGTCTTTAGAAAGAGACTTACTTAGGACGAACTTAGACTAACTTGGGACGAACTTAGACAAACCTTAGAATGAGACGAAAGTTTTTCTTATTTCGTCCCAAGTTAGTCTCGTTAGTCTCATTCTAAGGTTTGTCTAAGTTCGTCCTTAGAAAGAGACTAACTTGGGACGAACTTAGACAAACCTTAGAATGAGACTAACGTTTGTCATTGTTCGTCCCAAGTTAGTCTCGCTAGTCGCATTCTAAGGTTTGTCTAAGTTCGTCCTTAGAAAGAGACTAACTTGGGACGAACTTAGACAAACCTTAGAATGAGACTAAAGTTTGTCTTTGTTCTTCCCAAGTTAGTCTCGTTAGTCTCATTCTAAGGTTTGTCTAAGTTCGTCCTTAGAAAGAGACTAACTTGGGACGAACTTAGACAAACCTTAGAATGAGACTAAAGTTTGTCTTTGTTCTTCCCAAGTTAGACTCGTTAGTCTCATTCTAAGGTTTGTCTAAGTTCGTCCTTAGAAAGAGACTAACTTGGGACGAACTTAGACAAACCTTAGAATGAGACTAAAGTTTGTCTTTGTTCTTCCCAAGTTAGACTCGTTAGTCTCATTCTAAGGTTTGTCTCAGTTCGTCCTTAGAAAGAGACTAACTTGGGACGAACTTAGAGTAACTTGGGACGAACTTAGTCAAACCTTAGAATGAGACTAAAGTTTGTCTTTATTCCTCCCAAGTTAGTCTCGTTAATATCATTCTAAGGTTTGTCTAAGTTCGTCCTTATAAATAGACTAACTTGGGACGAACTTAGAGAAACCTTAGAATGAGACTAACGTTTGTTATTGTTCGTCCAAAGTTAGTCTCGCTAGTCTCATTCTAAGGTTTGTCTAAGTTCATCCTTAGAAAGAGACTAACTTGGGACAAACTTAGACAAACCTTAGAATGAGACTAAAGTTTGTCTTTGTTCTTCCCAAGTTAGTCTCGTTAGTCTCATTCTAAGGTTTGTCTAAGTTCGTCCTTAGAAAGAGACTAACTTGGGACGAACTTAGACAAACTTTAGAATGAGACTAAACTTCGTCTTTGTTCTTCCCAAGTTAGTCTCGTTAGTCTCATTCTAAGGTTTGTCTAAGTTCGTCCTTAGAAAGAGACTTACTTAGGACAAACTTAGACAAACCTTAGAATGAGACTAACGTTTGTCATTGTTTGTCCCAAGTTAGTCTCGCTAGTCTCATTCTAAGGTTTGTGCAAGTTCGTCCTTAGAAAGAGACTAACTTGGGACAAACTTAGACAAACCTTAGAATGAGACTAAGGTTTGTCTTTGTTCTTCCCAAGTTAGTCTCGTTAGTCTCATTCTAAGGTTTGTCTAAGTTCGTCCTTAGAAAGAGACTAACTTGGGACGAACTTAGACAAACCTTAGAATGAGACTAAAGTTTGTCTTTGTTCGTCCCAAGTTAGTCTCGTTAGTCTCATTCTAAGGTTTATCTAAGTTCGTCCTTAGTTAGAGACTAACTTGGGACCAACTTAGACAAACCTTAGAATGAGACTAAAGTTTGTCTTTGTTCTTCCCAAGTTAGTCTCGTAAGTCTCATGCTAAGGTTTGTCTAAGTTCGTCCTTAGAAAGAGACTAACTTGGGACGAACTTAGACTAACTTGGGATGAACTTAGACAGACCTTAGAATGAGACTAAAGTTTGTCTTTGTTCTTCCCAAGTTAGTCTCATTCTAAGGTTTGTCTAAGTGCGTCCTTAGAAAGAGACTAACTTGGGACGAACTTAGACTAACTTGGGACGAACTTAGACAAACCTTAGAATGAGACTAAAGTTTGTCTTTGTTCGTCCCAAGTTAGTCTCGTTAGTCTCATTCTAAGGTTTGTCTAAGTTCGTCCTTAGAAAGAGACTAACTTGGGACGAACTTAGACTAACTTGGGATGAACTTAGACAAACCTTAGAATGAGACTAAAGTTTGTCTTTGTTCTTCCCAAGTTAGTCTCGTTAGTCTCATTCTAAGGTTTGTCTAAGTTCGTCTTTAGAAAGAGACTTACTTGGGACGAACTTAGACTAACTTGGGACGAACTTAGACAAACCTTAGAATGAGACGAAAGTTTTTCTTATTTCGTCCCAAGTTAGTCTCGTTAGTCTCATTCTAAGGTTTGTCTAAGTTCGTCCTTAGAAAGAGACTAACTTGGGACGAACTTAGACAAACCTTAGAATGAGACTAACGTTTGTCATTGTTCGTCCCAAGTTAGTCTCGCTAGTCGCATTCTAAGGTTTGTCTAAGTTCGTCCTTAGAAAGAGACTAACTTGGGACGAACTTAGACAAACCTTAGAATGAGACTAAAGTTTGTCTTTGTTCTTCCCAAGTTAGTCTCGTTAGTCTCATTCTAAGGTTTGTCTAAGTTCGTCCTTAGAAAGAGACTAACTTGGGACGAACTTAGACAAACCTTAGAATGAGACTAAAGTTTGTCTTTGTTCTTCCCAAGTTAGACTCGTTAGTCTCATTCTAAGGTTTGTCTCAGTTCGTCCTTAGAAAGAGACTAACTTGGGACGAACTTAGAGTAACTTGGGACGAACTTAGTCAAACCTTAGAATGAGACTAAAGTTTGTCTTTATTCCTCCCAAGTTAGTCTCGTTAATATCATTCTAAGGTTTGTCTAAGTTCGTCCTTATAAATAGACTAACTTGGGACGAACTTAGAGAAACCTTAGAATGAGACTAACGTTTGTTATTGTTCGTCCAAAGTTAGTCTCGCTAGTCTCATTCTAAGGTTTGTCTAAGTTCATCCTTAGAAAGAGACTAACTTGGGACAAACTTAGACAAACCTTAGAATGAGACTAAAGTTTGTCTTTGTTCTTCCCAAGTTAGTCTCGTTAGTCTCATTCTAAGGTTTGTCTAAGTTCGTCCTTAGAAAGAGACTAACTTGGGACGAACTTAGACAAACCTTAGAATGAGACTAAACTTCGTCTTTGTTCTTCCCAAGTTAGTCTCGTTAGTCTCATTCTAAGGTTTGTCTAAGTTCGTCCTTAGAAAGAGACTTACTTAGGACAAACTTAGACAAACCTTAGAATGAGACTAACGTTTGTCATTGTTTGTCCCAAGTTAGTCTCGCTAGTCTCATTCTAAGGTTTGTGCAAGTTCGTCCTTAGAAAGAGACTAACTTGGGACAAACTTAGACAAACCTTAGAATGAGACTAAGGTTTGTCTTTGTTCTTCCCAAGTTAGTCTCGTTAGTCTCATTCTAAGGTTTGTCTAAGTTCGTCCTTAGAAAGAGACTAACTTGGGACGAACTTAGACAAACCTTAGAATGAGACTAAAGTTTGTCTTTGTTCGTCCCAAGTTAGTCTCGTTAGTCTCATTCTAAGGTTTATCTAAGTTCGTCCTTAGTTAGAGACTAACTTGGGACCAACTTAGACAAACCTTAGAATGAGACTAAAGTTTGTCTTTGTTCTTCCCAAGTTAGTCTCGTAAGTCTCATGCTAAGGTTTGTCTAAGTTCGTCCTTAGAAAGAGACTAACTTGGGACGAACTTAGACTAACTTGGGATGAACTTAGACAGACCTTAGAATGACACTAAAGTTTGTCTTTGTTCTTCCCAAGTTAGTCTCATTCTAAGGTTTGTCTAAGTGCGTCCTTAGAAAGAGACTAACTTGGGACGAACTTAGACTAACTTGGGACGAACTTAGACAAACCTTAGAATGAGACTAAAGTTTGTCTTTGTTCGTCCCAAGTTAGTCTCGTTAGTCTCATTCTAAGGTTTGTCTAAGTTCGTCCTTAGAAAGAGACTAACTTGGGACGAACTTAGACTAACTTGGGATGAACTTAGACAAACCTTAGAATGAGACTAAAGTTTGTCTTTGTTCTTCCCAAGTTAGTCTCGTTAGTCTCATTCTAAGGTTTGTCTAAGTTCGTCTTTAGAAAGAGACTTACTTGGGACGAACTTAGACTAACTTGGGACGAACTTAGACAAACCTTAGAATGAGACGAAAGTTTTTCTTATTTCGTCCCAAGTTAGTCTCGTTAGTCTCATTCTAAGGTTTGTCTAAGTTCGTCCTTAGAAAGAGACTAACTTGGGACGAACTTAGACAAACCTTAGAATGAGACTAACGTTTGTCATTGTTCGTCCCAAGTTAGTCTCGCTAGTCGCATTCTAAGGTTTGTCTAAGTTCGTCCTTAGAAAGAGACTAACTTGGGACGAACTTAGACAAACCTTAGAATGAGACTAAAGTTTGTCTTTGTTCTTCCCAAGTTAGTCTCGTTAGTCTCATTCTAAGGTTTGTCTAAGTTCGTCCTTAGAAAGAGACTAACTTGGGACGAACTTAGACAAACCTTAGAATGAGACTAAAGTTTGTCTTTGTTCTTCCCAAGTTAGACTCGTTAGTCTCATTCTAAGGTTTGTCTAAGTTCGTCCTTAGAAAGAGACTAACTTGGGACGAACTTAGACAAACCTTAGAATGAGACTAAAGTTTGTCTTTGTTCTTCCCAAGTTAGACTCGTTAGTCTCATTCTAAGGTTTGTCTCAGTTCGTCCTTAGAAAGAGACTAACTTGGGACGAACTTAGAGTAACTTGGGACGAACTTAGTCAAACCTTAGAATGAGACTAAAGTTTGTCTTTATTCCTCCCAAGTTAGTCTCGTTAATATCATTCTAAGGTTTGTCTAAGTTCGTCCTTATAAATAGACTAACTTGGGACGAACTTAGAGAAACCTTAGAATGAGACTAACGTTTGTTATTGTTCGTCCAAAGTTAGTCTCGCTAGTCTCATTCTAAGGTTTGTCTAAGTTCATCCTTAGAAAGAGACTAACTTGGGACAAACTTAGACAAACCTTAGAATGAGACTAAAGTTTGTCTTTGTTCTTCCCAAGTTAGTCTCGTTAGTCTCATTCTAAGGTTTGTCTAAATTCGTCCTTAGAAAGAGACTAACTTGGGACGAACTTAGACAAACCTTAGAATGAGACTAAACTTCGTTTTTGTTCTTCCCAAGTTAGTCTCGTTAGTCTCATTCTAAGGTTTGTCTAAGTTCGTCCTTAGAAAGAGACTTACTTAGGACAAACTTAGACAAACCTTAGAATGAGACTAACGTTTGTCATTGTTTGTCCCAAGTTAGTCTCGCTAGTCTCATTCTAAGGTTTGTGCAAGTTCGTCCTTAGAAAGAGACTAACTTGGGACAAACTTAGACAAACCTTAGAATGAGACTAAGGTTTGTCTTTGTTCTTCCCAAGTTAGTCTCGTTAGTCTCATTCTAAGGTTTGTCTAAGTTCGTCCTTAGAAAGAGACTAACTTGGGACGAACTTAGACAAACCTTAGAATGAGACTAAAGTTTGTCTTTGTTCGTCCCAAGTTAGTCTCGTTAGTCTCATTCTAAGGTTTATCTAAGTTCGTCCTTAGTTAGAGACTAACTTGGGACCAACTTAGACAAACCTTAGAATGAGACTAAAGTTTGTCTTTGTTCTTCCCAAGTTAGTCTCGTAAGTCTCATGCTAAGGTTTGTCTAAGTTCGTCCTTAGAAAGAGACTAACTTGGGACGAACTTAGACTAACTTGGGATGAACTTAGACAGACCTTAGAATGAGACTAAAGTTTGTCTTTGTTCTTCCCAAGTTAGTCTCATTCTAAGGTTTGTCTAAGTGCGTCCTTAGAAAGAGACTAACTTGGGACGAACTTAGACTAACTTGGGACGAACTTAGACAAACCTTAGAATGAGACTAAAGTTTGTCTTTGTTCGTCCCAAGTTAGTCTCGTTAGTCTCATTCTAAGGTTTGTCTAAGTTCGTCCTTAGAAAGAGACTAACTTGGGACGAACTTAGACTAACTTGGGATGAACTTAGACAAACCTTAGAATGAGACTAAAGTTTGTCTTTGTTCTTCCCAAGTTAGTCTCGTTAGTCTCATTCTAAGGTTTGTCTAAGTTCGTCCTTAGAAAGAGACTAACTTGGGACGAACTTAGACAAACCTTAGAATGAGACTAAACTTCGTCTTTGTTCTTCCCAAGTTAGTCTCGTTAGTCTCATTCTAAGGTTTGTCTAAGTTCTTCCTTCAAAAGAGACTCACTTGGACGAACTTAGACAAACCTTAGAATGAGACTAAAGTTTGTCTTTGTTCTTCCCAAGTTAGTCTCGTTATTCTCATTCTAAATTTTGTCTAAGTTCGTCCTTAGAAAGAGACTAACTTTGGACGAACTTAGACTAACTTGGGACGAACTTAGTCAAACCTTAGAATGAGACTAAAGTTAGTCTTTGTTCGTCCCAAGTTAGTCTCGTTAATCTCATTCTAAGGTTTGTCTAAGTTCGTCCTTATACAGAGACTAACTTGGGACGAACTTAGACAAACCTTAGAATGAGACTAACGTTTGTTATTGTTCGTCCAAAGTTAGTCTCGCTAGTCTCATTCTAAGGTTTGTCTAAGTTCATCATTAGAAAGAGACTAACCTGGGACGAACTTAGACAAACCTTAGAATGAGACTAAAGTTTGTCTTTGTTCTTCCCAAGTTAGTCTCGTTAGTCTCATTCTAAGGTTTGTCTAAGTTCGTCCTTAGAAAGAGACTAACTTGGGACGAACTTAGACAAACCTTCGAATGAGACTAAAGTTTGTCTATGTTCTTCCCAAGTTAGTCTCGTTAGTCTCATTCTAAGGTTTGTCAAAGTTCGTCCTTAGAAAGAGACTAACTTGGGAAGAACTTAGACAAACCTTAGAATGAGACTAAAGTTTGTCTTTGTTCTTCCCAAGTTAGTCTCTTTCTAAGGACGAACTTAGACAAATCTTAGAATGAGACTGACGTGACTAACTTGGGACGAACAAAGACAAACTTTAGTCTCATTCTAAGGTTTGTCTAAGTTCGTACCAAGTTAGTCTCTTTCTAAGGACGAACTTAGACAAACCTTAGAATGAGACTAACGAGACTAACTTGGGAAGAACAAAGACAAACTTTAGTCTCATTCTAAGGTTTGTCTAAGTTCGTCCCAAGTTAGTTTCTTTCTAAGGACGAACTTAGACAAACCTTAGAATGAGACTAACGAGACTAACTTGGGACGAACAAAGACAAACCTTAGAATGAGACTAACGTTTGTTATTGTTCGTCCAAAGTTAGTCTCGCTAGTCTCATTCTAAGGTTTGTCTAAGTTCGTCCTTAGAAAGAGACTAACTTGGGACGAACTTAGACAAACCTTAGAAAGAGACTAAAGTTTGTCTTTGTTCTTCCCAAGTTACTCTCGTTAGTCTCATTCTAAGTTTTGTCTAAGTTCGTTCTTAGAAAGAGACTAACTTGGGACGAACTTAGACTAACTTGGGACGAACTTAGACAAACCTTAGAATGAGACTAAAGTTTGTCTTTGTTCTTCCCAAGTTAGTCTCGTTAGTCTCATTCTAAGGTTTGTCTAAGTTCGTCCTTCGAAAGAGACTAACTTGGGACGAACTTAGACAAACCTTAGAATGAGACTAAAGTTTGTCTTTGTTCTTCCCAAGTTAGTCTCGTTAGTCTCATTCTAAGTTTTGTCTAAGTTCGTTCTTAGAAAGAGACTAACTTGGGACGAACTTAGACTAACTTGGGACGAACTTAGACAAACCTTAGAATGAGACTAAAGTTTGTCTTTGTTCTTCCCAAGTTAGTCTCGTTAGTCTCATTCTAAGGTTTGTCTAAGTTCGTCCATAGAAAGAGACTAACTTGGGACGAACTTAGACGGACCTTAGAATGAGACTAAAGTTTGTCTTTGTTCTTCCCAAGTTAGTCTCGTTAGTCTCATTCTAAGTTTTGTCTAAGTTCGTTCTTAGAAAGAGACTAACTTGGGACGAACTTAGACAAACCTTAGAATGAGACTAAAGTTTGTCTTTGTTCTTCCCAAGTTAGTCTCGTTAGTCTCATTCTAAGGTTTGTCTAAGTCCGTCCTTAGAAAGAGACTAACTTAGGACGAACTTAGACAAACCTTAGAATGAGACTAACGTTTGTCATTGTTCGTCCCAAGTTAGTCTCGCTAGTCTCATTCTAAGGTTTGTCTAAGTTCGTCCATAGAAAGAGACTAACTTGGGACGAACTTAGACAAACCTTAGAATGAGACTAAAGTTTGTCTTTGTTCGTCCCAAGTTAGTCTCGTTAGTCTCATTCTAAGGTTTGTCTATGTTCGTCCTTAGAAAGAGACTAACTTGGGACGAACTTAGAAACCTTAGAATGAGACTAACGTTTGACATTGTTTGTCCCAAGTTAGTCTCGCTAGTCTTATTCTAAGGTTTGTGCAAGTTCGTCCTTAGAAAGAGACTAACTTGGGACGAACTTAGACAAACCTTAGAATGAGACAAAGGTTTGTCTTTGTTCTTCCCAAGTTAGTCTCGTTAGTCTCATTCTAAGGTTTGTCTAAGTTCGCCCTTAGAAAGAGACTAACTTGGGACGAACTTAGACTAACTTGGGACGAACTTAGACAAACCTTAGAATGAGACTAAAGTTTGTCATTATTCTTCCCAAGTTAGTCTCGTTAGGCTCATTCTAAGGTTTGTCTAAGTTCATCCTTAGAAAGAGACTAACTTGGGACGAACTTAGACTAACTTGGGACGAACTTAGACAAACCTTAGAATGAGACTAACGTTTGTCATTGTTCGTCCCAAGTTAGTCTCGTTAATCTCATTCTTAGGTTTGTCTTTGTTCGTCCATATAAAGAGACTAACTTGGGACGAACTTAGACAAACCTTAGAATGAGACTAACGTTTGTTATTGTTCGTCCAAAGTTAGTCTCCCTAGTCTCATTCTAAGGTTTGTCTAAGTTCGTCCTTAGAAAGAGACTAACTTGGGACGAACTTAGACAAACCTTAGAATGAGACTAAAGTTTGTCTTTGTTCTTCCCAAGTTAGTCTCGTTAGTCTCGTTATGAGTTTTGTCTAAGTTCGTTCTGAGAAAGAGACTAACTTGGGACGAACTTAGACAAACCTTAGAATGAGACTAACGTTTGTTATTGTTCGTCCAAAGTTAGTCTCGCTAGTCTCATTCTAAGGTTTGTCTAAGTTCGTCCTTAGAAAGAGACTAACTTGGGACGAACTTAGACACACCTTAGAATGAGACTAAAGTTTGTCTTTGTTCTTCCCAAGTTAGTCTCGTTAGTCTCATTCTAAGGTTTGTCTAAGTTCCTCCATAGAAAGAGACTAACTTCGGACGAACTTAGACAAACCTTCGAATAAGACTAAAGTTTGTCGTTGTTCTTCCCAAGTTAGTCTCGTTAGTCTCATTCTAAGGTTTGTCAAAGTTCGTCCTTAGAAAGAGACTAACTTGGGACGAACTTAGACAAACCTTTGAATGAGACTAAAGTTTGTCTTTGTTCTTCCCAAAGTAGTCTCGTTAGTCTGATTCTAAGGTTTGTCTAAGTTCGTCCTTAGAAAGAGACTTACTTGGGACGAACTTAGACTAACTTGGGACGAACTTAGACAAACCTTAGAATGAGACTAAAGTTTGTCTTTGTTCGTCCCAAGTTAGTCTCGTTAGTCTCATTCTAAGGTTTGTCTAAGTTCGTCCTTAGAAAGAGACTAACTTGGGACGAACTTAGAAACCTTAGAATGAGACTAACATTTGTCATTGTTTGTCCCAAGTTAGTCTCGCTAGTCTCATTCTAAGGTTTGTGCAAGTTCGTCCTTATAAAGAGACTAACTTGGGACGAACTTAGACAAACCTTAGAATGAGACTAAAGTTTGTCTTTGTTCTTCCCAAGTTAGTCTCTTTAGTCTCATTCTAAGGTTTGTCTAAGTTCGCCCTTAGAAAGAGACTAACTTGGGACGAACTTAGACTAACTTGGGACGAACTTAGACAAACCTTAGAATGAGACTAAAGTTTGTCTTTGTTCGTCCCAAGTTAGTCTCGTTAGTCTCATTCTAAGGTTTGTCTAAGTTCGTCCTTAGAAAGAGCCTAACTTGGGACGAACTTTGACAAACCTTAGAATGAGACTAAAGTTTGTCTTTGTTCTTCCCAAGTTAGTCTCGTTAGTCTCATTCTAAGGTTTGTCTTAGTTCGTCCTTAGAAAGAGACTAACTTGGGACGAACTTAGACAAACCTTAGAATGAGACTAAAGTTTGTCTTTGTTCGTCCCAAGTTAGTCACGTCAGTCTCATTATAAGATTTGTCTAAGTTCGTCCTTAGAAAGAGACTAACTTGGGACGAACTTAGACAAACCTTAGAATGAGACTAAAGTTTGTCTTTGTTCGTCCCAAGTTTGTCTCGTTATTCTCATTCTAAGGTTTGTCTAAGTTCGTCCTTAGAAAGAGACTAACTTTGGACGAACTTAGACAAACCTTAGAATGAGACTAACGCTTGTCATTGTTCGTCCCAAGTTAATCTCGCTAGTCTCATTCTAAGGTTTGTCTAAGTTCGTCCTTAGAAGGAGACTAACTTGGGACGAACTTAAACAAACCTTAGAATGAGATTAAAGTTCGTCTTTGTTCTTCCCAAGTTAGTCTCGTTAGTCTCATTCTAAGGTTTGTCTAAGTTCGTCCTTCGAAAGAGACTAACTTGGGACGAACTTAGACAAACCTTAGAATGAGACTAAAGTTTGTCTTTGTTCTTCCCAAGTTAGTCTCGTTAGTCTCATTCTAAGTTTTGTCTAAGTTCGTTCTTAGAAAGAGACTAACTTGGGACGAACTTAGACTAACTTGGGACGAACTTAGACAAACCTTAGAATGAGACTAAAGTTTGTCTTTGTTCTTCCCAAGTTAGTCTCCTTAGTCTCATTCTAAGGTTTGTCTAAGTTCGTCCATAGAAAGAGACTAACTTGGGACGAACTTAGACAAACCTTCGAATGAGACTAAAGTTTGTCTTTGTTCGTCCCAAGTTAGTCTCGTTAGTCTCATTCTAAGGTTTGTCTAAGTTCGTCCTTAGAAAGAGACTAACTTAGGACGAACTTAGACAAACCTTTGAATGAGACTAACGTTTGTCATTGTTCGTCCCAAGTTAGTCTCGCTAGTCTCATTCTAAGGTTTGTCTAAGTTCGTCCTTAGAAGGAGACTAACTTGGGACGAACTTAAACAAACCTTAGAATGAGACTAAAGTTTGCCTTTGTTCTTTCCAAGTTAGTCTCGTTAGGTTTGTCTAAGTTCGTCCTTCGAAAGAGACTAACTTGGGACGAACTTAGACAAACCTTAGAATGAGACTAAAGTTTGTCTTTGTTCTTCCCAAGTTAGTCTCGTTAGTCTCATTCTAAGTTTTGTCTAAGTTCGTTCTTAGAAAGAGACTAACTTGGGACGAACTTAGACTAGCTTGGGACGAACTTAGACAAACCTTAGAATGAGACTAAAGTTTGTCTTTGTTCTTCCCAAGTTAGTCTCGTTAGTCTCATTCTAAGGTTTGTCTAAGTTCGTCCATAGAAAGAGACTAACTTGGGACGAACTTAGACAAACCTTCGAATGAGACTAAAGTTTGTCTTTGTTCTTCCCAAGTTAGTCTCGTTAGTCTCATTCTAAGGTTTGTCAAAGTTCGTCCTTAGAAAGAGACTAACTTGGGACGAACTTAGACAAACCTTAGAATGAGACTAAAGTTTGTCTTTGTACTTCCCAAGTTTGTCTCGTTAGTCTCATTCTAAGGTTTGTCTAAGTTCGTCCTTAGAAAGAGACTAACTTGGGACGAAATTAGACTCACTTGGGACGAACTTAGCCAAACCTTAGAATGAGACGAAAGTTTTTCTTTGTTCGTCCCAAGTTAGTCTCGTTAGTCTCATTCTAAGGTTTGTCTAAGTTCGTCCTTAGAAAGAGACTAACTTGGGACGAACTTAGACTAACTTGTGACGAACTTAGACAAACCTTAGAATGAGACTAAAGTTTGTCTTTGTTCGTCCCAAGTTAGTCTAAGTTCGTCCCAAGTTAGTCTCTTTCTAAGGACGAACTTAGACAAACCTTAGAATGAGACTAATGAGACTAACTTGGGAAGAAGAAAGACAAACTTGACGAACTTAGACAAACCTTAGAATGAGACTAAAGTTTGTCTTTGTTCTTCCCAAGTTAGTCTCGTTAGTCACATTCTAAGGTTTGTCTAAGTTCGTCCTTAGAAAGAGACTAACTTGGGACGAACTTAGACAAACCTTAGAATGAGACTAAACTTCGTCTTTGTTCTTCCCAAGTTAGTCTCGTTAGTCTCATTCTAAGGTTTGTCTAAGTTCTTCCTTCGAAAGAGACTCACTTGGGACGAACTTAGACAAACCTTAGAATGAGACTAAAGTTTGTCTTTGTTCTTCCTAAGTTAGTCTCGTTAGTCTCATTCTAAATTTTGTCTAAGTTCGTCCTTAGAAAGAGACTAACTTTGGACGAACTTAGACTAACTTGGGACGAACTTAGTCAAACCTTAGAATGAGACTAAAGTTGGTCTTTGTTCGTCCCAAGTTAGTCTCGTTAATCTCATTCTAAGGTTTGTCTAAGTTCGTCCTTATACAGAGACTAACTTGGGACGAACTTAGACAAACCTTAGAATGAGACTAACGTTTGTTATTGTTCGTCCAAAGTTAGTCTCGCTAGTCTCATTCTAAGGTTTGTCTAAGTTCATCATTAGAAAGAGACTAACTTGGGACGAACTTAGACAAACCTTAGAATGAGACTAAAGTTTGTCTTTGTTCTTCCCAAGTTAGTCTCGTTAGTCTCATTCTAAGGTTTGTCTAAGTTCGTCCTTAGAAAGAGACTAACTTGGGACGAACTTAGACAAACCTTCGAATGAGACTAAAGTTTGTCTATGTTCTTCCCAAGTTAGTCTCGTTAGTCTCATTCTAAGGGTTGTCAAAGTTCGTCCTTAGAAAGAGACTAACTTGGGAAGAACTTAGACAAACCTTAGAATGAGACTAAAGTTTGTCTTTGTTCTTCCCAAGTTAGTCTCTTTCTAAGGACGAACTTAGACAAATCTTAGAATGAGACTGACGTGACTAACTTGGGACGAACAAAGACAAACTTTAGTCTCATTCTAAGGTTTGTCTAAGTTCGTCCCAAGTTAGTCTCTTTCTAAGGACGAACTTAGACAAACCTTAGAATGAGACTAACAAGACTAACTTGGGAAGAACAAAGACAAACTTTAGTCTCATTCTAAGGTTTGTCTAAGTTCGTCCCAAGTTAGTTTCTTTCTAAGGACGAACTTAGACAAACCTTAGAATGAGACTAACGAGACTAACTTGGGACGAACAAAGACAAACCTTAGAATGAGACTAACGTTTGTTATTGTTCGTCCAAAGTTAGTCTCGCTAGTCTCATTCTAAGGTTTGTCTAAGTTCGTCCTTAGAAAGAGACTAACTTGGGACGAACTTAGACAAACCTTAGAATGAGACTAAAGTTTGTCTTTGTTCTTCCCAAGTTACTCTCGTTAGTCTCATTCTAAGTTTTGTATAAGTTCGTTCTTAGAAAGAGACTAACTTGGGACGAACTTAGACTAACTTGGGACGAACTTAGACAAACCTTAGAATGAGACTAAAGTTTGTCTTTGTTCTTCCCAAGTTAGTCTCGTTAGTCTCATTCTAAGGTTTGTCTAAGTTCGTCCATAGAAAGAGACTAACTTGGGACGAACTTAGACAAACCTTAGAATGAGACTAAAGTTTGTCTTTGTTCTTCCCAAGTTAGTCTCGTTAGTCTCATTCTAAGTTTTGTCTAAGTTCGTTCTTAGAAAGAGATAACTTGGGACGAACTTAGACTAACTTGGGACGAACTTAGACAAACCTTAGAATGAGACTAAAGTTTGTCTTTGTTCTTCCCAAGTTAGTCTCGTTAGTCTCATTCTAAGGTTTGTCTAAGTTCGTCCATAGAAAGAGACTAACTTGGGACGAACTTAGACAGACCTTAGAATGAGACTAAAGTTTGTCTTTGTTCTTCCCAAGTTAGTCTCGTTAGTCTCATTCTAAGTTTTGTCTAAGTTCGTTCTTAGAAAGAGACTAACTTGGGACGAACTTAGACAAACCTTAGAATGAGACTAAAGTTTGTCTTTGTTCTTCCCAAGTTAGTCTCGTTAGTCTCATTCTAAGGTTTGTCTAAGTCCGTCCTTAGAAAGAGACTAACTTAGGACGAACTTAGACAAACCTTAGAATGAGACTAACGTTTGTCATTGTTCGTCCCAAGTTAGTCTCGCTAGTCTCATTCTAAGGTTTGTCTAAGTTCGTCCATAGAAAGAGACTAACTTGGGACGAACTTAGACAAACCTTAGAATGAGACTAAAGTTTGTCTTTGTTCGTCCCAAGTTAGTCTCGTTAGTCTCATTCTAAGGTTTGTCTAAGTTCGTCCATAGAAAGAGACTAACTTGGGACGAACTTAGACAAACCTTAGAATGAGACTAAAGTTTGTCTTTGTTCGTCCCAAGTTAGTCTCGTTAGTCTCATTCTAAGGTTTGTCTATGTTCGTCCTTAGAAAGAGACTAACTTGGGACGAACTTAGAAACCTTAGAATGAGACTAACATTTGACATTGTTTGTCCCAAGTTAGTCTCGCTAGTCTTATTCTAAGGTTTGTGCAAGTTCGTCCTTAGAAAGAGATTAACTTGGGACGAACTTAGACAAACCTTAGAATGAGACAAAGGTTTGTCTTTGTTCTTCCCAAGTTAGTCTCGTTAGTCTCATTCTAAGGTTTGTCTAAGTTCGCCCTTAGAAAGAGACTAACTTGGGACGAACTTAGACTAACTTGGGACGAACTTAGACAAACCTTAGAATGAGACTAAAGTTTGTCATTATTCTTCCCAAGTTAGTCTCGTTAGGCTCATTCTAAGGTTTGTCTAAGTTCATCCTTAGAAAGAGACTAACTTGGGACGAACTTAGACTAACTTGGGACGAACTTAGACAAACCTTAGAATGAGACTAACGTTTGTCATTGTTCGTCCCAAGTTAGTCTCGTTAATCTCATTCTTAGGTTTGTCTTTGTTCGTCCATATAAAGAGACTAACTTGGGACGAACTTAGACAAACCTTAGAATGAGACTAACGTTTGTTATTGTTCGTCCAAAGTTAGTTAACTAGTCTCATTCTAAGGTTTGTCTAAGTTCGTCCTTAGAAAGAGACTAACTTGGGACGAACTTAGACAAACCTTAGAATGAGACTAAAGTTTGTCTTTGTTCTTCCCAAGTTAGTCTCGTTAGTCTCGTTATGAGTTTTGTCTAAGTTCGTTCTGAGAAAGAGACTAACTTGGGACGAACTTAGACAAACCTTAGAATGAGACTAACGTTTGTTATTGTTCGTCCAAAGTTAGTCTCGCTAGTCTCATTCTAAGGTTTGTCTAAGTTCGTCCTTAGAAAGAGACTAACTTGGGACGAACTTAGACACACCTTAGAATGAGACTAAAGTTTGTCTTTGTTCTTCCCAAGTTAGTCTCGTTAGTCTCATTCTAAGGTTTGTCTAAGTTCCTCCATAGAAAGAGACTAACTTCGGACGAACTTAGACAAACCTTCGAATAAGACTAAAGTTTGTCGTTGTTCTTCCCAAGTTAGTCTCGTTAGTCTCATTCTAAGGTTTGTCAAAGTTCGTCCTTAGAAAGAGACTAACTTGGGACGAACTTAGACAAACCTTTGAATGAGACTAAAGTTTGTCTTTGTTCTTCCCAAAGTAGTCTCGTTAGTCTGATTCTAAGGTTTGTCTAAGTTCGTCCTTAGAAAGAGACTTACTTGGGACGAACTTAGACTAACTTGGGACGAACTTAGACAAACCTTAGAATGAGACTAAAGTTTGTCTTTGTTCGTCCCAAGTTAGTCTCGTTAGTCTCATTCTAAGGTTTGTCTAAGTTCGTCCTTAGAAAGAGACTAACTTGGGACGAACTTAGAAACCTTAGAATGAGACTAACATTTGTCATTGTTTGTCCCAAGTTAGTCTCGCTAGTCTCATTCTAAGGTTTGTGCAAGTTCGTCCTTATAAAGAGACTAACTTGGGACGAACTTAGACAAACCTTAGAATGAGACTAAAGTTTGTCTTTGTTCTTCCCAAGTTAGTCTCTTTAGTCTCATTCTAAGGTTTGTCTAAGTTCGCCCTTAGAAAGAGACTAACTTGGGACGAACTTAGACTAACTTGGGACGAACTTAGACAAACCTTAGAATGAGACTAAAGTTTGTCTTTGTTCGTCCCAAGTTAGTCTCGTTAGTCTCATTCTAAGGTTTGTCTAAGTTCGTCCTTAGAAAGAGCCTAACTTGGGACGAACTTTGACAAACCTTAGAATGAGACTAAAGTTTGTCTTTGTTCTTCCCAAGTTAGTCTCGTTAGTCTCATTCTAAGGTTTGTCTTAGTTCGTCCTTAGAAAGAGACTAACTTGGGACGAACTTAGACAAACCTTAGAATGAGACTAAAGTTTGTCTTTGTTCGTCCCAAGTTAGTCACGTCAGTCTCATTATAAGATTTGTCTAACTTCGTCCTTAGAAAGAGACTAACTTGGGACGAACTTAGACAAACCTTAGAATGAGACTAAAGTTTGTCTTTGTTCGTCCCAAGTTTGTCTCGTTATTCTCATTCTAAGGTTTGTCTAAGTTCGTCCTTAGAAAGAGACTAACTTTGGACGAACTTAGACAAACCTTAGAATGAGACTAACGCTTGTCATTGTTCGTCCCAAGTTAATCTCGCTAGTCTCATTCTAAGGTTTGTCTAAGTTCGTCCTTAGAAGGAGACTAACTTGGGACGAACTTAAACAAACCTTAGAATGAGATTAAAGTTCGTCTTTGTTCTTCCCAAGTTAGTCTCGTTAGTCTCATTCTAAGGTTTGTCTAAGTTCGTCCTTCGAAAGAGACTAACTTGGGACGAACTTAGACAAACCTTAGAATGAGACTAAAGTTTGTCTTTGTTCTTCCCAAGTTAGTCTCGTTAGTCTCATTCTAAGTTTTGTCTAAGTTCGTTCTTAGAAAGAGACTAACTTGGGACGAACTTAGACTAACTTGGGACGAACTTAGACAAACCTTAGAATGAGACTAAAGTTTGTCTTTGTTCTTCCCAAGTTAGTCTCCTTAGTCTCATTCTAAGGTTTGTCTAAGTTCGTCCATAGAAAGAGACTAACTTGGGACGAACTTAGACAAACCTTCGAATGAGACTAAAGTTTGTCTTTGTTCGTCCCAAGTTAGTCTCGTTAGTCTCATTCTAAGGTTTGTCTAAGTTCGTCCTTAGAAAGAGACTAACTTAGGACGAACTTAGACAAACCTTTGAATGAGACTAACGTTTGTCATTGTTCGTCCCAAGTTAGTCTCGCTAGTCTCATTCTAAGGTTTGTCTAAGTTCGTCCTTAGAAGGAGACTAACTTGGGACGAACTTAAACAAACCTTAGAATGAGACTAAAGTTTGCCTTTGTTCTTTCCAAGTTAGTCTCGTTAGGTTTGTCTAAGTTCGTCCTTCGAAAGAGACTAACTTGGGACGAACTTAGACAAACCTTAGAATGAGACTAAAGTTTGTCTTTGTTCTTCCCAAGTTAGTCTCGTTAGTCTCATTCTAAGTTTTGTCTAAGTTCGTTCTTAGAAAGAGACTAACTTGGGACGAACTTAGACTAGCTTGGGACGAACTTAGACAAACCTTAGAATGAGACTAAAGTTTGTCTTTGTTCTTCCCAAGTTAGTCTCGTTAGTCTCATTCTAAGGTTTGTCTAAGTTCGTCCATAGAAAGAGACTAACTTGGGACGAACTTAGACAAACCTTCGAATGAGACTAAAGTTTGTCTTTGTTCTTCCCAAGTTAGTCTCGTTAGTCTCATTCTAAGGTTTGTCAAAGTTCGTCCTTAGAAAGAGACTAACTTGGGACGAACTTAGACAAACCTTAGAATGAGACTAAAGTTTGTCTTTGTTCTTCCCAAGTTTGTCTCGTTAGTCTCATTCTAAGGTTTGTCTAAGTTCGTCCTTAGAAAGAGACTAACTTGGGACGAAATTAGACTCACTTGGGACGAACTTAGCCAAACCTTAGAATGAGACGAAAGTTTTTCTTTGTTCGTCCCAAGTTAGTCTCGTTAGTCTCATTCTAAGGTTTGTCTAAGTTCGTCCTTAGAAAGAGACTAACTTGGGACGAACTTAGACTAACTTGTGACGAACTTAGACAAACCTTAGAATGAGACTAAAGTTTGTCTTTGTTCGTCCCAAGTTAGTCTAAGTTCGTCCCAAGTTAGTCTCTTTCTAAGGACGAACTTAGACAAACCTTAGAATGAGACTAATGAGACTAACTTGGGAAGAAGAAAGACAAACTTGACGAACTTAGACAAACCTTAGAATGAGACTAAAGTTTGTCTTTGTTCTTCCCAAGTTAGTCTCGTTAGTCTCATTCTAATGTTTGTCTAAGTTCGTCCTTAGAAAGAGACTAACTTGGGACGAACTTAGACAAACCTTAGAATGAGACTAAACTTCGTCTTTGTTCTTCCCAAGTTAGTCTCGTTAGTCTCATTCTAAGGTTTGTCTAAGTTCTTCCTTCGAAAGAGACTCACTTGGGACGAACTTAGACAAACCTTAGAATGAGACTAAAGTTTGTCTTTGTTCTTCCTAAGTTAGTCTCGTTAGTCTCATTCTAAATTTTGTCTAAGTTCGTCCTTAGAAAGAGACTAACTTTGGACGAACTTAGACTCACTTGGGACGAACTTAGTCAAACCTTAGAATGAGACTAAAGTTGGTCTTTGTTCGTCCCAAGTTAGTCTCGTTAATCTCATTCTAAGGTTTGTCTAAGTTCGTCCTTATACAGAGACTAACTTGGGACGAACTTAGACAAACCTTAGAATGAGACTAACGTTTGTTATTGTTCGTCCAAAGTTAGTCTCGCTAGTCTCATTCTAAGGTTTGTCTAAGTTCATCATTAGAAAGAGACTAACTTGGGACGAACTTAGACAAACCTTAGAATGAGACTAAAGTTTGTCTTTGTTCTTCCCAAGTTAGTCTCGTTAGTCTCATTCTAAGGTTTGTCTAAGTTCGTCCTTAGAAAGAGACTAACTTGGGACGAACTTAGACAAACCTTCGAATGAGACTAAAGTTTGTCTATGTTCTTCCCAAGTTAGTCTCGTTAGTCTCATTCTAAGGGTTGTCAAAGTTCGTCCTTAGAAAGAGACTAACTTGGGAAGAACTTAGACAAACCTTAGAATGAGACTAAAGTTTGTCTTTGTTCTTCCCAAGTTAGTCTCTTTCTAAGGACGAACTTAGACAAATCTTAGAATGAGACTGACGTGACTAACTTGGGACGAACAAAGACAAACTTTAGTCTCATTCTAAGGTTTGTCTAAGTTCGTCCCAAGTTAGTCTCTTTCTAAGGACGAACTTAGACAAACCTTAGAATGAGACTAACAAGACTAACTTGGGAAGAACAAAGACAAACTTTAGTCTCATTCTAAGGTTTGTCTAAGTTCGTCCCAAGTTAGTTTCTTTCTAAGGACGAACTTAGACAAACCTTAGAATGAGACTAACGAGACTAACTTGGGACGAACAAAGACAAACCTTAGAATGAGACTAACGTTTGTTATTGTTCGTCCAAAGTTAGTCTCGCTAGTCTCATTCTAAGGTTTGTCTAAGTTCGTCCTTAGAAAGAGACTAACTTGGGACGAACTTAGACAAACCTTAGAATGAGACTAAAGTTTGTCTTTGTTCTTCCCAAGTTACTCTCGTTAGTCTCATTCTAAGTTTTGTATAAGTTCGTTCTTAGAAAGAGACTAACTTGGGACGAACTTAGACTAACTTGGGACGAACTTAGACAAACCTTAGAATGAGACTAAAGTTTGTCTTTGTTCTTCCCAAGTTAGTCTCGTTAGTCTCATTCTAAGGTTTGTCTAAGTTCGTCCATAGAAAGAGACTAACTTGGGACGAACTTAGACAAACCTTAGAATGAGACTAAAGTTTGTCTTTGTTCTTCCCAAGTTAGTCTCGTTAGTCTCATTCTAAGTTTTGTCTAAGTTCGTTCTTAGAAAGAGATAACTTGGGACGAACTTAGACTAACTTGGGACGAACTTAGACAAACCTTAGAATGAGACTAAAGTTTGTCTTTGTTCTTCCCAAGTTAGTCTCGTTAGTCTCATTCTAAGGTTTGTCTAAGTTCGTCCATAGAAAGAGACTAACTTGGGACGAACTTAGACAGACCTTAGAATGAGACTAAAGTTTGTCTTTGTTCTTCCCAAGTTAGTCTCGTTAGTCTCATTCTAAGTTTTGTCTAAGTTCGTTCTTAGAAAGAGACTAACTTGGGACGAACTTAGACAAACCTTAGAATGAGACTAAAGTTTGTCTTTGTTCTTCCCAAGTTAGTCTCGTTAGTCTCATTCTAAGGTTTGTCTAAGTCCGTCCTTAGAAAGAGACTAACTTAGGACGAACTTAGACAAACCTTAGAATGAGACTAACGTTTGTCATTGTTCGTCCCAAGTTAGTCTCGCTAGTCTCATTCTAAGGTTTGTCTAAGTTCGTCCATAGAAAGAGACTAACTTGGGACGAACTTAGACAAACCTTAGAATGAGACTAAAGTTTGTCTTTGTTCGTCCCAAGTTAGTCTCGTTAGTCTCATTCTAAGGTTTGTCTAAGTTCGTCCATAGAAAGAGACTAACTTGGGACGAACTTAGACAAACCTTAGAATGAGACTAAAGTTTGTCTTTGTTCGTCCCAAGTTAGTCTCGTTAGTCTCATTCTAAGGTTTGTCTATGTTCGTCCTTAGAAAGAGACTAACTTGGGACGAACTTAGAAACCTTAGAATGAGACTAACATTTGACATTGTTTGTCCCAAGTTAGTCTCGCTAGTCTTATTCTAAGGTTTGTGCAAGTTCGTCCTTAGAAAGAGATTAACTTGGGACGAACTTAGACAAACCTTAGAATGAGACAAAGGTTTGTCTTTGTTCTTCCCAAAGTAGTCTCGTTAGTCTGATTCTAAGGTTTGTCTAAGTTCGTCCTTAGAAAGAGACTTACTTGGGACGAACTTAGACTAACTTGGGACGAACTTAGACAAACCTTAGAATGAGACTAAAGTTTGTCTTTGTTCGTCCCAAGTTAGTCTCGTTAGTCTCATTCTAAGGTTTGTCTAAGTTCGTCCTTAGAAAGAGACTAACTTGGGACGAACTTAGAAACCTTAGAATGAGACTAACGTTTGTCATTGTTTGTCCCAAGTTAGTCTCGCTAGTCTCATTCTAAGGTTTGTGCAAGTTCGTCCTTATAAAGAGACTAACTTGGGACGAACTTAGACAAACCTTAGAATGAGACTAAAGTTTGTCTTTGTTCTTCCCAAGTTAGTCTCTTTAGTCTCATTCTAAGGTTTGTCTAAGTTCGCCCTTAGAAAGAGACTAACTTGGGACGAACTTAGACAAACCTTAGAATGAGACTAAAGTTTGTCTTTGTTCGTCCCAAGTTAGTCTCGTTAGTCTCATTCTAAGGTTTGTCTAAGTTCGTCCTTAGAAAGAGCCTAACTTGGGACGAACTTTGACAAACCTTAGAATGAGACTAAAGTTTGTCTTTGTTCTTCCCAAGTTAGTCTCGTTAGTCTCATTCTAAGGTTTGTCTTAGTTCGTCCTTAGAAAGAGACTAACTTGGGACGAACTTAGACAAACCTTAGAATGAGACTAAAGTTTGTCTTTGTTCGTCCCAAGTTAGTCACGTCAGTCTCATTATAAGATTTGTCTAAGTTCGTCCTTAGAAAGAGACTAACTTGGGACGAACTTAGACAAACCTTAGAATGAGACTAAAGTTTGTCTTTGTTCGTCCCAAGTTTGTCTCGTTATTCTCATTCTAAGGTTTGTCTAAGTTCGTCCTTAGAAAGAGACTAACTTTGGACGAACTTAGACAAACCTTAGAATAAGACTAACGCTTGTCATTGTTCGTCCCAAGTTAATCTCGCTAGTCTCATTCTAAGGTTTGTCTAAGTTCGTCCTTAGAAGGAGACTAACTTGGGACGAACTTAAACAAACCTTAGAATGAGACTAAAGTTCGTCTTTGTTCTTCCCAAGTTAGTCTCGTTAGTCTCATTCTAAGGTTTGTCTAAGTTCGTCCTTCGAAAGAGACTAACTTGGGACGAACTTAGACAAACCTTAGAATGAGACTAAAGTTTGTCTTTGTTCTTCCCAAGTTAGTCTCGTTAGTCTCATTCTAAGTTTTGTCTAAGTTCGTTCTTAGAAAGAGACTAACTTGGGACGAACTTAGACTAACTTGGGACGAACTTAGACAAACCTTAGAATGAGACTAAAGTTTGTCTTTGTTCTTCCCAAGTTAGTCTCCTTAGTCTCATTCTAAGGTTTGTCTAAGTTCGTCCATAGAAAGAGACTAACTTGGGACGAACTTAGACAAACCTTAGAATGAGACAAAGGTTTGTCTTTGTTCTTCCCAAGTTAGTCCCGTTAGTCTCATTCTAAGGTTTGTCTAAGTTCGCCCTTAGAAAGAGACTAACTTGGGACGAACTTTGACTAACTTGGGACGAACTTAGACAAACCTTAGAATGAGACTAAAGTTTGTCTTTGTTCGTCCCAAGTTAGTCACGTTAGTCTCATTCTAAGGTTTGTCTAAGTTCGTCCTTAGAAAGAGACTAACTTGGGCCGAACTTAGACAAACCTTCGAATGAGACTAAAGTTTGTTATTGTTCGTCCAAAGTTAGTCTCGCTCGTCCTTAGAAAGAGACTAACTTGGGACGAACTTAGACAAACCTTAGAATGAGACAAAGGTTTGTCTTTGTTCTTCCCAAGTTAGTCTCGTTAGTCTCATTCTAAGGTTTGTCTAAGTTCGTCCATAGAAAGAGACTAACTTGGGACGAACTTAGACAAACCTTCGAATGAGACTAAAGTTTGTCTTTGTTCTTCCCAAGTTAGTCTCGTTAGTCTCATTCTAAGGTTTGTCAAAGTTCGTCCTTAGAAAGAGACTAACTTGGGACGAACTTAGACAAACCTTAGAATGAGACAAAGGTTTGTCTTTGTTCTTCCCAAGTTAGTCTCGTTAGTCTCATTCTAAGGTTTGTCTAAGTTCGCCCTTAGAAAGAGACTTACTTGGGACGAACTTAGACTAACTTGGGGCGAACTTAGACAAACCTTAGAATGAGACTAAAGTTTGTCTTTGTTCGTCCCAAGTTAGTCACGTTAGTCTCATTCTAAGGTTTGTCTAAGTTCGTCCTTAGAAAGAGACTAACTTGGGACGAACTTAGACAAACCTTAGAATGAGACCAAAGTTTGTCTTTGTTCTTCCCAAGTTAGTCTCGTTAGTCTCATTCTAAGGTTTGTCTAGATTCGTCCTTAGAAAGAGACTAACTTGGGACGAACTTAGACAAACCTTAGAATGAGACAAAGGTTTGTCTTTGTTCTTCCCAAGTTAGTCTCGTTAGTCTCATTCTAAGGTTTGTCTAAGTTCGCCCTTAGAAAGAGACTAACTTGGGACGAACTTAGACTAACTTGGGACGAACTTAGACAAACCTTAGAATGAGACTAAAGTTTGTCTTTGTTCGTCCCAAGTTAGTCTCGTTAGTCTCATTCTAAGGTTTGTCTAAGTTCGTCCTTAGAAAGAGACTAACTTGGGACGAACTTAGACAAACCTTAGAATGAGACTAAAGTTTGTCATTGTTCTTCCCAAGTTAGTCTCGTTAGTCTCATTCTAAGGTTTGTCTAAGTTCGTCCTTAGAAAGAGACAAACTTGGGACGAACTTAGACAAACCTTAGAATGAGACTAAAGTTTGTCTTTGTTCGTCCCAAGTTAGTCACGTCAGTCTCATTCTAAGATTTGTCTAAGTTCGTCCTTAGAAAGAGACTAACTTGGGACGAACTTAGACAAACCTTAGAATGAGACTAAAGTTTGTCTTTGTTCGTCCCAAGTTAGTCACGTTAGTCTCATTCTAAGGTTTGTCTAAGTTCGTCCTTAGAAAGAGACTAACTTGGGACGAACTTAGAAACCTTAGAATGAGACTAACATTTGACATTGTTTGTCCCAAGTTAGTCTCGCTAGTCTTATTCTAAGGTTTGTGCAAGTTCGTCCTTAGAAAGAGATTAACTTGGGACGAACTTAGACAAACCTTAGAATGAGACAAAGGTTTGTCTTTGTTCTTCCCAAGTTAGTCTCGTTAGTCTCATTCTAAGGTTTGTCTAAGTTCGCCCTTAGAAAGAGACTAACTTGGGACGAACTTAGACTAACTTGGGACGAACTTAGACAAACCTTAGAATGAGACAAAAGTTTGTCATTATTCTTCCCAAGTTAGTCTCGTTAGGCTCATTCTAAGGTTTGTCTAAGTTCATCCTTAGAAAGAGACTAACTTGGGACGAACTTAGACTAACTTGGGACGAACTTAGACAAACCTTAGAATGAGACTAACGTTTGTCATTGTTCGTCCCAAGTTAGTCTCGTTAATCTCATTCTTAAGTTTGTCTTTGTTCGTCCATATAAAGAGACTAACTTGGGACGAACTTAGACAAACCTTAGAATGAGACTAACGTTTGTTATTGTTCGTCCAAAGTTAGTCTCGCTAGTCTCATTCTAAGGTTTGTCTAAGTTCGTCCTTAGAAAGAGACTAACTTGGGACGAACTTAGACAAATCTTAGAATGAGACTAAAGTTTGTCTTTGTTCTTCCCAAGTTAGTCTCGTTAGTCTCGTTATGAGTTTTGTCTAAGTTCGTTCTTAGAAAGAGACTAACTTGGGACGAACTTAGACAAACCTTAGAATGAGACTAACGTTTGTTATTGTTCGTCCAAAGTTAGTCTCGCTAGTCTCATTCTAAGGTTTGTCTAAGTTCGTCCTTAGAAAGAGACTAACTTGGGACGAACTTAGACACACCTTAGAATGAGACTAAAGGTTGTCTTTGTTCTTCCCAAGTTAGTCTCGTTAGTCTCATTCTAAGGTTTGTCTAAGTTCGTCCATAGAAAGAGACTAACTTCGGACGAACTTAGACAAACCTTCGAATAAGACTAAAGTTTGTCTTTGTTCTTCCCAAGTTAGTCTCGTTAGTCTCATTCTAAGGTTTGTCAAAGTTCGTCCTTAGAAAGAGACTAACTTGGGACGAACTTAGACAAACCTTTGAATGAGACTAAAGTTTGTCTTTGTTCTTCCCAAAGTAGTCTCGTTAGTCTGATTCTAAGGTTTGTCTAAGTTCGTCCTTAGAAAGAGACTTACTTGGGACGAACTTAGACTAACTTGGGACGAACTTAGACAAACCTTAGAATGAGACTAAAGTTTGTCTTTGTTCGTCCCAAGTTAGTCTCGTTAGTCTCATTCTAAGGTTTGTCTAAGTTCGTCCTTAGAAAGAGACTAACTTGGGACGAACTTAGAAACCTTAGAATGAGACTAACGTTTGTCATTGTTTGTCCCAAGTTAGTCTCGCTAGTCTCATTCTAAGGTTTGTGCAAGTTCGTCCTTATAAAGAGACTAACTTGGGACGAACTTAGACAAACCTTAGAATGAGACTAAAGTTTGTCTTTGTTCTTCCCAAGTTAGACTCTTTAGTCTCATTCTAAGGTTTGTCTAAGTTCGCCCTTAGAAAGAGACTAACTTGGGACGAACTTAGACTAACTTGGGACGAACTTAGACAAACCTTAGAATGAGACTAAAGTTTGTCTTTGTTCGTCCCAAGTTAGTCTCATTCTAAGGTTTGTCTAAGTTCGTCCTTAGAAAGAGCCTAACTTGGGACGAACTTTGACAAACCTTAGAATGAGACTAAAGTTTGTCTTTGTTCTTCCCAAGTTAGTCTCGTTAGTCTCATTCTAAGGTTTGTCTTAGTTCGTCCTTAGAAAGAGACTAACTTGGGACGAACTTAGACAAACCTTAGAATGAGACTAAAGTTTGTCTTTGTTCGTCCCAAGTTAGTCACGTCAGTCTCATTATAAGATTTGTCTAAGTTCGTCCTTAGAAAGAGACTAACTTGGGACGAACTTAGACAAACCTTAGAATGAGACTAAAGTTTGTCTTTGTTCGTCCCAAGTTTGTCTCGTTATTCTCATTCTAAGGTTTGTCTAAGTTCGTCCTTAGAAAGAGACTAACTTTGGACGAACTTAGACAAACCTTAGAATGAGACTAACGCTTGTCATTGTTCGTCCCAAGTTAATCTCGCTAGTCTCATTCTAAGGTTTGTCTAAGTTCGTCCTTAGAAGGAGACTAACTTGGGACGAACTTAAACAAACCTTAGAATGAGACTAAAGTTCGTCTTTGTTCTTCCCAAGTTAGTCTCGTTAGTCTCATTCTAAGGTTTGTCTAAGTTCGTCCTTCGAAAGAGACTAACTTGGGACGAACTTAGACAAACCTTAGAATGAGACTAAAGTTTGTCTTTGTTCTTCCCAAGTTAGTCTCGTTAGTCTCATTCTAAGTTTTGTCTAAGTTCGTTCTTAGAAAGAGACTAACTTGGGACGAACTTAGACTAACTTGGGACGAACTTAGACAAACCTTAGAATGAGACTAAAGTTTGTCTTTGTTCTTCCCAAGTTAGTCTCCTTAGTCTCATTCTAAGGTTTGTCTAAGTTCGTCCATAGAAAGAGACTAACTTGGGACGAACTTAGACAAACCTTCGAATGAGACTAAAGTTTGTCTTTGTTCGTCCCAAGTTAGTCTCGTTAGTCTCATTCTAAGGTTTGTCTAAGTTCGTCCTTAGAAAGAGACTAACTTAGGACGAACTTAGACAAACCTTTGAATGAGACTAACGTTTGTCATTGTTCGTCCCAAGTTAGTCTCGCTAGTCTCATTCTAAGGTTTGTCTAAGTTCGTCCTCAGAAGGAGACTAACTTGGGACGAACTTAAACAAACCTTAGAATGAGACTAAAGTTTGCCTTTGTTCTTTCCAAGTTAGTCTCGTTAGGTTTGTCTAAGTTCGTCCTTCGAAAGAGACTAACTTGGGACGAACTTAGACAAACCTTAGAATGAGACTAAAGTTTGTCTTTGTTCTTCCCAAGTTAGTCTCGTTAGTCTCATTCTAAGTTTTGTCTAAGTTCGTTCTTAGAAAGAGACTAACTTGGGACGAACTTAGACTAACTTGGGACGAACTTAGACAAACCTTAGAATGAGACAAAAGTTTGTCTTTGTTCTTCCCAAGTTAGTCTCGTTAGTCTCATTCTAAGGTTTGTCTAAGTTCGTCCATAGAAAGAGACTAACTTGGGACGAACTTAGACAAACCTTCGAATGAGACTAAAGTTTGTCTTTGTTCTTCCCAAGTTAGTCTCGGTAGTCTCATTCTAAGGTTTGTCAAAGTTCGTCCTTAGAAAGAGACTAACTTGGGACGAACTTAGACAAACCTTAGAATGAGACAAAGGTTTGTCTTTGTTCTTCCCAAGTTAGTCTCGTTAGTCTCATTCTAAGGTTTGTCTAAGTTCGCCCTTAGAAAGAGACTTACTTGGGACGAACTTAGACTAACTTGGGGCGAACTTAGACAAACCTTAGAATGAGACTAAAGTTTGTCTTTGTTCGTCCCAAGTTAGTCACGTTAGTCTCATTCTAAGGTTTGTCTAAGTTCGTCCTTAGAAAGAGACTAACTTGGGACGAACTTAGACAAACCTTAGAATGAGACCAAAGTTTGTCTTTGTTCTTCCCAAGTTAGTCTCGTTAGTCTCATTCTAAGGTTTGTCTAAATTCGTCCTTAGAAAGAGACTAACTTGGGACGAACTTAGACAAACCTTAGAATGAGACAAAGGTTTGTCTTTGTTCTTCCCAAGTTAGTCTCGTTAGTCTCATTCTAAGGTTTGTCTAAGTTCGCCCTTAGAAAGAGACTAACTTGGGACGAACTTAGACTAACTTGGGACGAACTTAGACAAACCTTAGAATGAGACTAAAGTTTGTCTTTGTTCGTCCCAAGTTAGTCTCGTTAGTCTCATTCTAAGGTTTGTCTAAGTTCGTCCTTAGAAAGAGACTAACTTGGGACGAACTTAGACAAACCTTAGAATGAGACTAAAGTTTGTCATTGTTCTTCCCAAGTTAGTCTCGTTAGTCTCATTCTAAGGTTTGTCTAAGTTCGTCCTTAGAAAGAGACAAACTTGGGACGAACTTAGACAAACCTTAGAATGAGACTAAAGTTTGTCTTTGTTCGTCCCAAGTTAGTCACGTCAGTCTCATTCTAAGATTTGTCTAAGTTCGTCCTTAGAAAGAGACTAACTTGGGACGAACTTAGACAAACCTTAGAATGAGACTAAAGTTTGTCTTTGTTCGTCCCAAGTTAGTCACGTTAGTCTCATTCTAAGGTTTGTCTAAGTTCGTCCTTAGAAAGAGACTAACTTGGGACGAACTTAAACAAACCTTAGAATGAGACTAAAGTTGGTTCTTCCCAAGTTAGTCTCGTTAGTCTCATTCTAAGGTTTGTCTAAGTTCGTCCTTCGAAAGAGACTAACTTGGGACGAACTTAGACAAACCTTAGAATGAGACTAAAGTTTGTCTTTGTTCTTCCCAAGTTAGTCTCGTTAGTCTCATTCTAAGTTTTTACTAAGTTCGTTCTGAGAAAGAGACTAACTTGGGACGAACTTAGACTAACTTGGGACGAACTTAGTCAAACCTTAGAATGAGACTAAAGTTTGTCTTTGTTCGTCCCAAGTTAGTCTCGTTAATCTCATTCTAAGGTTTGTCTAAGTTCGTCCATATAAAGAGACTAACTTGGGACGAACTTAGACAAACCTTAGAATGAGACTAAAGTTTGTCTTTGTTCTTCCCAGGTTAGTCTCGCTAGTCTCATTCTAAGGTTTGTCTAAGTTCGTCCTTAGAAGGAGACTAACTTGGGACGAACTTAAACAAACCTTAGAATGAGACTAAAGTTCGTCTTTGTTCTTCCCAAGTTAGTCTCGTTAGTCTCATTCTAAGGTTTGTCTAAGTTCGCCCTTAGAAAGAGACTAACTTGGGACGAACTTAGACTAACTTGGGACGAACTTAGTCAAACCTTAGAATGAGACAAAAGTTTGTCTTTGTTCGTCCCAAGTTAGTCTCGTTAGTCTCATTCTAAGGTTTGTCTAAGTTCGTCCATAGAAAGAGACTAACTTGGGACGAACTTAGACAAACTTTCGAATGAGACTAAAGTTTGTCTTCGTTCTTCCCTAGTTAGTCCCGTTAGTCTCATTCTAAGGTTTGTCAAAGTTCGTCCTTAGAAAGAGACTAACTTGGGACGAACTTAGACAAACCTTAGAATGAGACTAAAGTTTGTCTTTGTTCTTCCCAAGTTAGTCTCGTTAGTCTCATTCTAAGGTTTGTCTAAGTTCGCCCTTAGAAAGAGACTAACTTGGGACGAACTTAGACTAACTTGGGACGAACTTAGACAAACCTTAGAATGAGACTAAAGTTTGTCTTTGTTCGTCCCAAGTTAGTCTCGTTAGTCTCATTCTAAGGTTTGTCTAAGTTCGTCCTTAGAAAGAGACTAACTTGGGACGAACTTTGACAAACCTTAGAATGAGACTAAAGTTTGTCTTTGTTCTTCCCAAGTTAGTCTCGTTAGTCTCATTCTAAGGTTTGTCTTAGTTCGTCCTTAGAAAGAGACTAACTTGGGACGAACTTAGACAAACCTTAGAATGAGACTAAAGTTTGTCTTTGTTCGTCCCAAGTTAGTCACGTCAGTCTCATTATAAGATTTGTCTAAGTTCGTCCTTAGAAAGAGACTAACTTGGGACGAACTTAGACAAACCTTAGAATGAGACTAAAGTTTGTCTTTGTTCGTCCCAAGTTTGTCTCGTTATTCTCATTCTAAGGTTTGTCTAAGTTCGTCCTTAGAAAGAGACTAACTTTGGACGAACTTAGACAAACCTTAGAATGAGACTAACGCTTGTCATTGTTCGTCCCAAGTTAATCTCGCTAGTCCCATTCTAAGGTTTGTCTAAGTTCGTCCTTAGAAGGAGACTAACTTGGGACGAACTTAAACAAACCTTAGAATGAGACTAAAGTTCGTCTTTGTTCTTCCCAAGTTAGTCTCGTTAGTCTCATTCTAAGGTTTGTCTAAGTTCGTCCTTCGAAAGAGACTAACTTGGGACGAACTTAGACAAACCTTAGAATGAGACTAAAGTTTGTCTTTGTTCTTCCCAAGTTAGTCTCGTTAGTCTCATTCTAAGTTTTGTCTAAGTTCGTTCTTAGAAAGAGACTAACTTGGGACGAACTTAGACTAACTTGGGACGAACTTAGACAAACCTTAGAATGAGACTAAAGTTTGTCTTTGTTCTTCCCAAGTTAGTCTCCTTAGTCTCATTCTAAGGTTTGTCTAAGTTCGTCAATAGAAAGAGACTAACTTGGGACGAACTTAGACAAACCTTCGAATGAGACTAAAGTTTGTCTTTGTTCGTCCCAAGTTAGTCTCGTTAGTCTCATTCTAAGGTTTATCTAAGTTCGTCCTTAGAAAGAGACTAACTTAGGACGAACTTAGACAAACCTTTGAATGAGACTAACGTTTGTCATTGTTCGTCCCAAGTTAGTCTCGCTAGTCTCATTCTAAGGTTTGTCTAAGTTCGTCCTTAGAAGGAGACTAACTTGGGACGAACTTAAACAAACCTTAGAATGAGACTAAAGTTTGCCTTTGTTCTTTCCAAGTTAGTCTCGTTAGGTTTGTCTAAGTTCGTCCTTCGAAAGAGACTAACTTGGGACGAACTTAGACAAACCTTAGAATGAGACTAAAGTTTGTCTTTGTTCTTCCCAAGTTAGTCTCGTTAGTCTCATTCTAAGTTTTGTCTAAGTTCGTTCTTAGAAAGAGACTAACTTGGGACGAACTTAGACTAACTTGGGACGAACTTAGACAAACCTTAGAATGAGACTAAAGTTTGTCTTTGTTCTTCCCAAGTTAGTCTCGTTAGTCTCATTCTAAGGTTTGTCTAAGTTCGTCCATAGAAAGAGACTAACTTGGGACGAACTTAGACAAACCTTCGAATGAGACTAAAGTTTGTCTTTGTTCTTCCCAAGTTAGTCTCGTTAGTCTCATTCTAAGTTTTGTCGAAGTTCGTTCTGAGAAAGAGACTAACTTGGGACGAACTTAGTCAAACCTTAGAATGAGACTAAAGTTTGTCTTTGTTCGTCCCAAGTTAGTCTCGTTAATCTCATTCTAAGGTTTGTCTAAGTTCGTCCATATAAAGAGACTAACTTGGGACGAACTTAGACAAACCTTAGAATGAGACTAACGTTTGTTATTGTTCGTCCAAAGTTAGTCTCGCTAGTCTCATTCTAAGGTTTGTCTAAGTTCGTCCTTAGAAAGAGACTAACTTGGGACGAACTTAGACAAACCTTAGAATGAGACTAAAGTTTGTCTTTGTTCTTCCTAAGTTAGTCTCGTTAGTCTCATTCTAAGGTTTGTCTAAGTTCGTCCATAGAAAGAGACTAACTTGGGACGAACTTAGACAAACTTTCGAATGAGACTAAAGTTTGTCTTCGTTCTTCCCTAGTTAGTCCCGTTAGTCTCATTCTAAGGTTTGTCAAAGTTCGTCCTTAGAAAGAGACTAACTTGGGACGAACTTAGACAAACCTTAGAATGAGACTAAAGTTTGTCTTTGTTCTTCCCAAGTTAGTCTCGTTAGTCTCATTCTAAGGTTTGTCTAAGTTCGCCCTTAGAAAGAGACTAACTTGGGACGAACTTAGACTAACTTGGGACGAACTTAGACAAACCTTAGAATGAGACTAAAGTTTGTCTTTGTTCGTCCCAAGTTAGTCTCGTTAGTCTCATTCTAAGGTTTGTCTAAGTTCGTCCTTAGAAAGAGACTAACTTGGGACGAACTTTGACAAACCTTAGAATGAGACTAAAGTTTGTCTTTGTTCTTCCCAAGTTAGTCTCGTTAGTCTCATTCTAAGGTTTGTCTTAGTTCGTCCTTAGAAAGAGACTAACTTGGGACGAACTTAGACAAACCTTAGAATGAGACTAAAGTTTGTCTTTGTTCGTCCCAAGTTAGTCACGTCAGTCTCATTATAAGATTTGTCTAAGTTCGTCCTTAGAAAGAGACTAACTTGGGACGAACTTAGATAAACCTTAGAATGAGACTAAAGTTTGTCTTTGTTCGTCCCAAGTTTGTCTCGTTATTCTCATTCTAAGGTTTGTCTAAGTTCGTCCTTAGAAAGAGACTAACTTTGGACGAACTTAGACAAACCTTAGAAGGAGACTAACGCTTGTTATTGTTCGTCCCAAGTTAATCTCGCTAGTCTCATTCTAAGGTTTGTCTAAGTTCGTCCTTAGAAGGAGACTAACTTGGGACGAACTTAAACAAACCTTAGAATGAGACTAAAGTTCGTCTTTGTTCTTCCCAAGTTAGTCTCGTTAGTCTCATTCTAAGGTTTGTCTAAGTTCGTCCTTCGAAAGAGACTAACTTGGGACGAACTTAGACAAACCTTAGAATGAGACTAAAGTTTGTCTTTGTTCTTCCCAAGTTAGTCTCGTTAGTCTCATTCTAAGTTTTGTCTAAGTTCGTTCTTAGAAAGAGACTAACTTGGGACGAACTTAGACTAACTTGGGACGAACTTAGACAAACCTTAGAATGAGACTAAAGTTTGTCTTTGTTCTTCCCAAGTAAGTCTCGTTAGTCTCATTCTAAGGTTTGTCTAAGTTCGTCCTTAGAAAGAGACTAACTTGGGACGAACTTAGACAAACCTTCGAATGAGACTAAAGTTTGTCTATGTTCTTCCCAAGTTAGTCTCGTTAGTCTCATTCTAAGGTTTGTCAAAGTTCGTCCTTAGAAAGAGACTAACTTGGGAAGAACTTAGACAAACCTTAGAATGAGACTAAAGTTTGTCTTTGTTCTTCCCAAGTTAGTCTCTTTCTAAGGACGAACTTAGACAAATCTTAGAATGAGACTGACGTGACTAACTTGGGACGAACAAAGACAAACTTTAGTCTCATTCTAAGGTTTGTCTAAGTTCGTCCCAAGTTAGTCTCTTTCTAAGGACGAACTTAGACAAACCTTAGAATGAGACTAACGAGACTAACTTGGGAAGAACAAAGACAAACTTTAGTCTCATTCTAAGGTTTGTCTAAGTTCGTCCCAAGTTAGTCTCTTTCTAAGGACGAACTTAGACAAACCTTAGAATGAGACTAACGAGACTAACTTGGGACGAACAAAGACAAACCTTAGAATGAGACTAACGTTTGTTATTGTTCGTCCAAAGTTAGTCTCGCTAGTCACATTCTAAGGTTTGTCTAAGTTCGTCCTTAGAAAGAGACTAACTTGGGACAAACTTAGACAACCCTTAGAATGAGACTAAAGTTTGTCTTTGTTCTTCCCAAGTTACTCTCGTTAGTCTCATTCTAAGTTTTGTCTAAGTTCGTTCTTAGAAAGAGACTAACTTGGGACGAAGTTAGACAAACCTTAGAATGAGACTAAAGTTTGTCTTTGTTCTTCCCAAGTTAGTCTCGTTAGTCTCATTCTAAGTTTTGTCTAAGTTCGTTCTTAGAAAGAGACTAACTTGGGACGAACTTAGACAAACCTTAGAATGAGACTAAAGTTTGTCTTTGTTCTTCCCAAGTTAGTCTCGTTAGTCTCATTCTAAGGTTTGTCTAAGTTCGTCCTTAGAAAGAGACTAACTTGGGACGAACTTAGACTAACTTGGGACGAACTTAGACAAACCTTACAAAGAGACTAAAGTTTGTCTTTGTTCATCCCAAGTTAGTCTCGTTAGTCTCATTCTAAGGTTTGTCTAAGTTCGTCCTTAGAAAGAGACTAACTTGGGACGAACTTAGAAAAACCTTAGTATGAGACTAACGTTTGTCATTGTTCGTCCCAAGTTAGTCTCGCTAGTCTCATTCTAGGTTTGTCTAAGTTCGTCCTTAGAAAGAGACTAACTTGGGACGAACTTGGACAAACCTTAGAATGAGACTAAAGTTTGTCTTTGTTCTTCCCAAGTTAGTCTCGTTACTCTCATTCTAAGGTTTGTCTAAGTTCGTCCTTAGAAAGAGACTAACTTGGGATGAACTTAGACTAACTTGGGACGAACTTAGACAAACCTTACAATGAGACTAAAGTTTGTCTTTGTTCGTCCCAAGTTTGTCTCGTTAGTCTCATTCTAAGGTTTGTCTAAGTTCGTCCTTAGAAAGAGACTAACTTGGGACGAACTTTGACTAACTTGGGACGCACTTACAAAAACGTTAGAATGAGACTAAAGTTTGTCTTTGTTCGTCCCAAGTTAGTCTCGTTAGTCTCATTCTAAGGTTTGTCTAAGTTCGTCCTTAGAAAGAGACTAACTTGGGACGAACTTAGACTAAGTTGGGAGGAACTTAGACAAAACATTACAATGAGACGAAAGTTTGTCTTTGTTCGTCCCAAGTTAGTCTCATTCTATGGTTTGTCTAAGTTCGTCCTTAGAAAGAGACTAACTTGGGACGAACTTAGACTAACTTGGGACGAACTTAGACAAACCTTAGAATGAGACTAACGTTTGTCATTGTTCGTCCCAAGTTAATCTCGCTAGTCTCATTCTAAGGTTTGTCTAAGTTCGTCCTTAGAAAGAGACTAACTTGGGACGAACTTAGACAAACCTTAGAATGAGACTAAAGTTTGTCTTTGTTCTTTCCAAGTTTGTCTCGTTACTCTCATTCTAAGGTTTGTCTAAGTTCGTCCTTAGAAAGAGACTAACTTGGGACGAACTTCGACTAACTTGGGACGAACTTAGACAAACCTTACAATGAGACTAAAGTTTATCTTTGGTCGTCCCAAGTTAGTCTCGTTAGTCTCATTCTGAGGTTTGTCTAAGTTCGTCCTTAGAAGGAGACTAACTTGGGACGAACTTAGACTAACTTGGGACGAACTTACACAAACGTTAGAATGAGACTAAAGTTTGTCTTTGTTCGTCCCAAGTTAGTCTCGTTAGTCTCATTCTAAGGTTTGTCTAAGTTCGTCCTTAGAAAGAGACTAACTTGGGACGAACTTAGACTAACTTGGGAGGAACTTAGACAAACATTACAATGAGACTAAAGTTTGTCTTTGTTCGTCCTAAGTTAGTCTCGTTAGTCTTATTCTAAGGTTTGTCTAAGTTCGTCCTTAGAAAGAGACTAACATGGGACGAACTTAGACTAACTTGGGACGAACTTAGACAAACCTTAGAATGAGACTAACGTTTGGCATTGTTCGTCCCAAGTTAGTCTCGCTAGTCTCAATCTAAGGTTTGTCTAAGTTCGTCCTTAGAAAGAGACTAACTTGGGACGAACTTAGACAACCCTTAGAATGAGACTAAAGTTTGTCTTTGTTCTTCCCAAGTTAGTCTCGTTACTCTCATTCTAAGGTTTGTCTAAGTTCGTCCTTAGAAAGAGACTAACTTGGGACGAACTTAGACAAACCTTAGAATGAGACTAAAGTTCGTCTTTGTTCGTCCCAAGTTAGTCTCGTTAGTCTCATTCTAAGGTTTGTCTAAGTTCGTCCTTAGAAAGAGACTAACTTGGGACGAACTTAGCCTAACTTGGAATGAACTTAGACAAACCTTTCAATGAGACTAAAGTTTGTCTTTGTTCGTCCCAAGTTAGTCTCGTTAGTCTTATTCTAAGGTTTCTCTAAGTTCGTCCTTAGAAAGAGACTAACATGGGACGAACTTAGACTAACTTGGGACGAACTTAGACAAACCTTATAATGAGACTAAAGTTTGTCTTTGTTCTTCCCAAGTTAGTCTCGTTAGTCTCATTCTAAGGTTTGTCTAAGTTCGTCCTTAGAAAGAGACTAACTTGGGACGAACTTAGACTAACTTGGGACGAACTTAGACAAACCTTACAAAGAGACTAAAGTTTGTCTTTGTTCATCCCAAGTTAGTCTCGTTAGTCTCATTCTAAGGTTTGTCTAAGTTCGTCCTTAGAAAGAGACTAACTTGGGACGAACTTAGAAAAACCTTAGTATGAGACTTACGTTTGTCATTGTTCGTCCCAAGTTAGTCTCGCTAGTCTCATTCTAGGTTTGTCTAAGTTCGTCCTTAGAAAGAGACTAACTTGGGACGAACTTGGACAAACCTTAGAATGAGACTAAAGTTTGTCTTTGTTCTTCCCAAGTTAGTCTCGTTACTCTCATTCTAAGGTTTGTCTAAGTTCGTCCTTAGAAAGAGACTAACTTGGGACGAACTTAGACTAACTTGGGACGAACTTAGACAAACCTTACAATGAGACTAAAGTTTGTCTTTGTTCGTCCCAAGTTTGTCTCGTTAGTCTCATTCTAAGGTTTGTCTAAGTTCGTCCTTAGAAAGAGACTAACTTGGGACGAACTTTGACTAACTTGGGACGCACTTACAAAAACGTTAGAATGAGACTAAAGTTTGTCTTTGTTCGTCCCAAGTTAGTCTCGTTACTCTCATTCTAAGGTTTGTCTAAGTTCGTCCTTAGAAAGAGACTAACTTGGGACGAACTTAGACTAAGTTGGGAGGAACTTAGACAAACATTACAATGAGACTAAAGTTTGTCTTTGTTCGTCCCAAGTTAGTCTCGTTAGTCTTATTCTAAGGTTTGTCTAAGTTCGTCCTTAGAAAGAGACTAACATGGGACGAACTTAGACTAACTTGGGACGAACTTACACAAACCTTTGAATGAGACTAAATTTTGTCTTTGTTCTTCCCAAGTTAGTCTCGTTAGTCTCATTCTAAGGTTTGTCTAAGTTCTTCCTTAGAAAGAGACTAACTTGGGACGAACTTAGACTAACTTGGGACGAACTTAGACAAACTTTAGAATGAGACTAAAGTTTGTCTTTGTTCTTCCGAAGTTAGTCTCGTTAGTCTCATTCTATGGTTTGTCTAAGTTCGTCCTAAGAAAGAGACTAACTTGGGACGAACTTAGACTAACTTGGGACGAACTTAGACAAACCTTAGAATGAGACTAACGTTTGTCATTGTTCGTCCCAAGTTAATCTCGCTAGTCTCATTCTAAGGTTTGTCTTAGTTCGTTCTTAGAAAGAGACTAACTTGGGACGAACTTAGACAAACCTTAGAATGAGACTAAAGTTTGTCTTTGTTCTTCCCAAGTTTGTCTCGTTACTCTCATTCTAAGGTTTGTCTAAGTTCGTCCTTAGAAAGAGACTAACTTGGGACGAACTTAGACTAACTTGGGACGAACTTAGACAAACCTTACAATGAGACTAAAGTTTGTCTTTGTTCTTCCCAAGTTAGTCTTGTTAGTCTCATTCTATGGTTTGTCTAAGTTCGTCGTTAGAAAGAGACTAACTTGGGACGAACTTAGACTAACTTGGGACGAACTTAGACAAACCTTAGAATGAGACTAACGTTTGTCATTGTTCGTCCCAAGTTAATCTCGCTAGTCTCATTCTAAGGTTTGTCTATGTTCGTCCTTAGAAAGAGACTAACATGGGACGAACTTAGACAAACCCTACAATGAGACTAAAGTTCGTCTTTGTTCGTCCCAAGTTAGTCTCGTTAGTCTCATTCTAAGGTTTGTCTAAGTTCGTCCTTAGAAAGAGACTAACTTGGGACGAACTTAGACTAAGTTGGGAGGAACTTAGACAAACATTATAATGAGACTAAAGTTTGTCTTTGTTCGTCCCAAGTTAGTCTCGTTAGTCTTATTCTAAGGTTTCTCTAAGTTCGTCCTTAGAAGGAGACTAACATTGGACGAACTTAGACTAACTTGGGACGAACTTAGACAAACCTTAGAATGAGACTAAAGTTTGTCTTTGTTCTTCCCAAGTTAGTCTCGTTAGTCTCATTCTAAGGTTTGTCTAAGTTCTTCCTTAGAAAGAGACAAACTTGGGACGAACTTAGACTAACTTGGGACGAACTTAGACAAACCTTAGAATGAGACTAACGTTTGTCATTGTTCGTCCCAAGTTAGTCTCGTTGGTCTCATTCTAAGGTTTGTCTAAGTTCGTCCTTAGAAAGAGACTAACTTGGGACGAACTTTGACTAACTTGGGACGAACTTGCACAAACGTTAGAATGAGACTAAAGTTTGTCTTTGTTCGTCCCAAGTTAGTCTCGTTAGTCTCATTGTAAGGTTTGTCTAAGTTCGTCCTTAGAAAGAGACTAACTTCGGACGAACTTAGACTAACTTGGAATGAACTTAGACAAACCTTACAATGAGACTAAAGTTTGTCTTTGTTCTTCCCAAGTTAGTCTCGTTAGTCTTATTCTAAGGTTTCTCTGAGTTCGTCCTTAGAAAGAGACTAACATGGGACGAACTTAGACAAACCTTAGAATGAGACTAAAGTTTGTCTTTATTCTTCCCAAGTTAGTCTCGTTAGTCTCATTCTAAGGTTTGTCTAAGTTCGTACTTAGAAAGAGACTAACTTGGGACGAACTTAGACTAACTTGGGACGAACTCAGACAAACGTTAGAATGATACTAAAGTTTGTCTTTGTTCGTCCCAAGTTAGTCTCGTTAGTCTCATTCTAAGGTTTGTCTAAGTTCGTCCTTAGAAAGAGACTAACTTGGGACGAACTTAGACTAACTTGGGACAAACTTAGACAAACCTTACAATGAGACTAAAGTTTGTCTTTGTTCGTCCCAAGTTAGTCTCGTTAGTCTTATTCTAAGGTTTGTCTAAGTTCGTCCTTAGAAAGAGACTAACTTGGGACTAACTTAGACGAACTTGGGACGAACTTAGACAAAACTTAGAATGAGACTAACGTTTGTCATTGTTCGCCCCAAGTTAGACTCGCTAGTCTCATTCTAAGGTTTGTCTAAGTTTGTCCTTAGAAAGAGACTAACTTGGGACGAACTTAGACAAACCTAAGAATGAGACTAAAGTTTGTCTTTGTTCTTCCCAAGTTAGTCTCTTTAGTCTCATTCTAAGGTTTGTCTAATTTCGTCCTTAGAAAGAGACTAACTTGGGACAAACTTCGACTAACTTGGGACGAACTTAGACCAACTTGGGATGAACTTAGACAAACCTTACAATGAGGCTAAAGTTTGTCTTTGTTCGTCCCAAGTTAGTCTCGTTAGTCTTATTCAAAGGTTTGTCTAAGTTCGTCCTTAGAAAGAGACTAACATGGGACGAACTTAGACTAACTTGGGACGAACTTAGACAAACCTTAGAATGAGACTAACGTTTGTCATTGTTCGTCCCAAGTTAGTCTCGCTAGTCTCATTCTAAGGTTTGTCTAAGTTCGTCCTTAGAAAGAGACTAACTTGGGACGAACTTAGATTAACTTGGGACGAACTTAGACAAACCTTAGAATGAGACTAACGTTTGTCATTGTTCGTCCCAAGTTAATCTCGCTAGTCTCATTCTAAGGTTTGTCTAAGTTCGTCCTTAGAAAGAGACTAACTTGGGACGAACTTAGACAAACCCTATAATGAGACTAAAGTTCGTCTTTGTTCGTCCCAAGTTAGTCTCGTTAGTCTCATTCTAAGGTTTGTCTAAGTTCGTCCTTAGAAAGAGACTAACTTGGGACGAACTTAGACTAAGTTGGGAGGAACTTAGACAAACATTATAATGAGACTAAAGTTTGTCTTTGTTCGTCCCAAGTTAGTCTCGTTAGTCTTATTCTAAGGTTTCTCTAAGTTCGTCCTTAGAAAGAGACTAACATTGGACAAACTTAGACTAACTTGGGACGAACTTAGACAAACCTTAGAATGAGACTAAAGTTTGTCTTTGTTCTTCCCAAGTTAGTCTCGTTAGTCTCATTCTAAGGTTTGTCTAAGTTCTTCCTTAGAAAGAGACTAACTTGGGACGAACTTAGACTAACTTGGGACGAACTTAGACAAACCTTAGAATGAGACTAACGTTTGTCATTGTTCGTCCCAAGTTAGTCTCGTTAGTCTCATTCTAAGGTTTGTCTAAGTTCGTCCTTAGAAAGAGACTAACTTGGGACGAACTTTGACTAACTTGGGACGAACTTGCACAAACGTTAGAATGAGACTAAAGTTTGTCTTTGTTCGTCCCAAGTTAGTCTCGTTAGTCTCATTCTAAGGTTTATCTAAGTTCGTCCTTAGAAAGAGACTAACTTCGGACGAACTTAGACTAACTTGGAATGAACTTAGACAAACCTTACAATGAGACTAAAGTTTGTCTTTGTTCTTCCCAAGTTAGTCTCGTTAGTCTTATTCTAAGGTTTCTCTAAGTTCATCCTTAGAAAGAGACTAACATGGGACGAACTTAGACAAACCTTAGAATGAGACTAAAGTTTGTCTTTATTCTTCCCAAGTTAGTCTCGTTAGTCTCATTCTAAGGTTTGTCTAAGTTCGTACTTAGAAAGAGACTAACTTGGGACGAACTTAGACTAACTTGGGACGAACTTAGACAAACGTTAGAATGATACTAAAGTTTGTCTTTGTTCGTCCCAAGTTAGTCTCGTTAGTCTCATTCTAAGGTTTGTCTAAGTTCGTCCTTAGAAAGAGACTAACTTGGGACGAACTTAGACTAACTTGGGACAAACTTAGACAAACCTTACAATGAGACTAAAGTTTGTCTTTGTTCGTCCCAAGTTAGTCTCGTTAGTCTTATTCTAAGGTTTGTCTAAGTTCGTCCTTAGAAAGAGACTAACTTGGGACTAACTTAGACGAACTTGGGACGAACTTAGACAAAACTTAGAATGAGACTAACGTTTGTCATTGTTCGCCCCAAGTTAGACTCGCTAGTCTCATTCTAAGGTTTGTCTAAGTTTGTCCTTAGAAAGAGACTAACTTGGGACGAACTTAGACAAACCTAAGAATGAGACTAAAGTTTGTCTTTGTTCTTCCCAAGTTAGTCTCTTTAGTCTCATTCTAAGGTTTGTCTAATTTCGTCCTTAGAAAGAGACTAACTTGGGACGAACTTCGACTAACTTGGGACGAACTTAGACCAACTTGGGATGAACTTAGACAAACCTTACAATGAGGCTAAAGTTTGTCTTTGTTCGTCCCAAGTTAGTCTCGTTAGTCTTATTCTAAGGTTTGTCTAAGTTCGTCCTTAGAAAGAGACTAACATGGGACGAACTTAGACTAACTTGGGACGAACTTAGACAAACCTTAGAATGAGACTAACGTTTGTCATTGTTCGTCCCAAGTTAGTCTCGCTAGTCTCATTCTAAGGTTTGTCTAAGTTCGTCCTTAGAAAGAGACTAACTTGGGACGAACTTAGACAAACCTTAGAATGAGACTAAAGTTTGTCTTTCTTCTTCGCAAGTTAGTCTCGTTAGTCTTATTCTAAGGTTTGTCTAAGTTCGTCCTTAGAAAGAGACTAACATGGGACGAACTAAGACTAACTTGGGATGAACTTAGACAAACCTTACAATGAGGCTAAAGTTTGTCTTTGTTCGTCCCAAGTTAGTCTCGTTAGTCTTATTCTAAGGTTTGTCTAAGTTCGTCCTTAGAAAGAGACTAACATGGGACGAACTTAGACTAACTTGGGACGAACTTAGACAAACCTTAGAATGAGACTAACGTTTGTCATTGTTCGTCCCAAGTTAGTCTCGCTAGTCTCATTCTAGGGTTTGTCTAAATTCATCCTTAGAAAGAGACTAACTTGGGACGAACTTAGACAAACCTTACAATGAGACTAAAGTTTGTCTTTATTCGTCCCAAGTTAGTGTCGTTAGTCTCATTCTAAGGTTTGTCTAAGTTCGTCCTTAGAAAGAGACTAACTTGGGACGAGCTTAGACAAACCTTAGAATGAGACTAACGTTTGTTATTGTTCGTCCCAAGTTAGTCTCGCTAGTCTCATTCTAAGGTTAGTCTAAGTTCGTCCTTAGAAAGAGACTAACTTGGGACGAACTTAGACAAACCTTAGAATGAGACTAAAGTTTGTCTTTGTTCTTCCCAAGTTAGTCACATTAGTCTCATTCTAAGGTTTGTCTAATTTCGTCCTTAGAAAGAGACTAACTTGGAACGAACTTCGACTAACTTGGGACGAACTTAGACAACCCTTAGAATGAGACTAAAGTTTGTCTTTGTTCGTCCCAAGTTAGTCTCATTAGTCTCATTCTAAGGTTTGTCTAACTTCGTCCTTAGAAAGAGACTAACTTGGGACGAACTTAGACAAACCTTAGAATGAGACAAAAGTTTGTCTTTGTTCTTCCTAAGTTAGTCTCGTTAGTGTCATTCTAAGGTTTGTCTAAGTTCGTCCTTAGAAGGAGACTAACTTGGAACGAACTTACACTAACTTGGGACGAACTTAGACAAACCTTACAATGAGACTAAAGTTTGTCTTTGTTCGTCCAAAGTTAGTCTCATTCTAAGGTTTCTCTAAGTTCGTCCTTAGAAAGAGACTAACTTGGGACGAACATAGACTAACTTGGGACAAACTTAGACAAACCTTAGAATGACACTAAAGTTTGTCTTTGTTCATCCCAAGTTAGTCTCGTTAGTCTCATTCTAAGGTTTGTCTATGTTCGTCCTTAGAAAGAGACTAACTTGGGACGAACGTTTGTCATTGTTCATCCCAAGTTAGTCTCGCTAGTCTTATTCTAAGGTTTGTCTAAGTTCGTCCTTCGAAAGAGACTAACTTTGGACGAACATAGACTAACTTGGGACGAACTTAGACAAACCTTACAATGAGAGTAAAGTTTGTCTTTGTTCGTCCCAATTTAGTCTCGTTAGTCTCGTTAGTCTTATTCTAAGGTTTGCCTAAGTTTGTCCTTAGAAAGAGACTAACTTGGGACGAACTTAGACTAACTTGGGACAAACTTAGACAAACCTTACAATGAGACTAAAGTTTGTCTTTGTTCGTCCCAAGTTAGTCTCGTTAGTCTCATTCTAAGGTTTGTCTAAGTTCGTCCTTAGAAAGAGACTAACTTGGGACTAACTTAGACAAACCTTAGAATGAGACTAAAGTTTGTCTTTCTTCTTCCCAAGTTAGTCTCGTTAGTCTTATTCTAAGGTTTGTCTAAGTTCGTCCTTAGAAAGAGACTAACATGGGACGAACTTACACTAACTTGGGATGAACTTAGACAAACCTTACAATGAGGCTAAAGTTTGTCTTTGTTCGTCCCAAGTTAGTCTCGTTAGTCTTATTCTAAGGTTTGTCTAAGTTCGTCCTTAGAAAGAGACTAACATGGGACGAACTTAGACTAACTTGGGACGAACTTAGACAAACCTTAGAATGAGACTAACGTTTGTCATTGTTCGTCCCAAGTTAGTCTCGCTAGTCTCATTCTTGGGTTTGCCTAAATTCATCCTTAGAAAGAGACTAACTTGGGACGAACTTAGACTAACTTAGGACGAACTTAGACAAACCTTACAATGAGACTAAAGTTTGTCTTTGTTCGTCCCAAGTTAGTGTCGTTAGTCTCATTCTAAGGTTTGTCTAAGTTCGTCCTTAGAAAGAGACTAACTTGGGACGAGCTTAGACAAACCTTAGAATGAGACTAACGTTTGTTATTGTTCGTCCCAAGTTAGTCTCGCTAGTCTCATTCTAAGGTTAGTCTAAGTTCGTCCTTAGAAAGAGACTAACTTGGGACGAACTTAGACAAACCTTAGAATGAGACTAAAGTTTGTCTTTGTTCTTCCCAAGTTAGTCACGTTAGTCTCATTCTAAGGTTTGTCTAATTTCGTCCTTAGAAAGAGACTAACTTGGGACGAACTTAGACAAACCTTCGAATGAGACTAAAGTTTGTCTATGTTCTTCCCAAGTTAGTCTCGTTAGTCTCATTCTAAGGTTTGTCAAAGTTCGTCCTTAGAAAGAGACTTACTTGGGACGAACTTAGACAAACCTTAGAATGAGACAAAAGTTTGTCTTTGTTCTTCCTAAGTTAGTCTCGATAGTGTCATTCTAAGGTTTGTCTAAGTTCGTCCTTAGAAAGAGACTAACTTGGAACGAACTTACACTAACTTGGGACGAACTTAGACAAACCTTACAATGAGACTAAAGTTTGTCTTTGTTCGTCCAAAGTTAGTCTCATTCTAAGGTTTGTCTAAGTTCGTCCTTAGAAAGAGACTAACTTGGGACGAACTTAGACAAACCTTAGAATGAGACTAAAGTTTGTCTTTGTTCTTCCCAATTTAGTCACGTTAGTCTCATTCTAAGGTTTGTCTAAGTTTGTCCTTAGAAAGAGACTAACTTGGGACAAACTTAGACTAACTTGGGACAAACTTAGACAAACCTTACAATGAGACTAAAGTTTGTCTTTGTTCGTCCCAAGTTAGTCTCGTTAGTCTTTTTTTAAGGTTTGTCTAAGTTCGTCCTTAGAAAGAGACTAACTTGGGACTAACTTAGACGAACTTGGGACGAACTTAGACAAAACTTAGAATGAGACTAACGTTTGTCATTGTTCGTCCCAAGTTAGACTCGCTAGTCTCATTCTAAGGTTTGTCTAAGTTCGTCCTTAGAAAAAGACTAACTTGGGACGAACTTAGACAAACCTTAGAATGAGACTAAAGTTTGTCTTTCTTCTTCCCAAGTTAGTCTCGTTAGTCTCATTCTAAGGTTTGTCTAATTTCGTCCTTAGAAAGAGACTAACTTGGGACGAACTTCGACTAACTTGGGACGAACTTAGACAACCCTTAGAATGAGACTAAAGTTTGTCTTTGTTCGTCCCAAGTTAGTCTCATTAGTCTCATTCTAAGGTTTGTCTAACTTCGTCCTTAGAAAGAGACTAACTTGGGACGAACTTAGACAAACCTTAGAATGAGACAAAAGTTTGTCTTTGTTCTTCCTATGTTAGTCTCGTTAGTCTCGTTCTAAGGTTTGTCTAAGTTCGTCCTTAGAAAGAGACTAACTTGGAACGAACTTACACTAACTTGGGACGAACTTAGACAAACCTTACAAAGAGACTAAAGTTTGTCTTTGTTCGTCCCAAGTTAGTCTCATTCTAAGGTTTGTCTAAGTTCGTCCTTAGAAAGAGACTAACTTGGGACGAACTTAGACTAACTTTGGACGAACTTAGACAAACCTTAGAATGAGACTAAAGTTTGTCTTTGTTCATCCCAAGTTAGTCTCGTTAGTCTCATTCTAAGGTTTGTCTATGTTCGTCCTTAGAAAGAGACTAACTTGGGACGAACGTTTGTCATTGTTCGTCCCAAGTTAGTCTCGCTAGTCTTATTCTAAGTTTTGTCTAAGTTTGTCCATAGAAAGAGACTAACTTGAGACGAACTTAGACAAACCTTAGAAAGAGACTAAAGTTTATCTTTGTTCTTCCCAAGTTAGTCTCGTTAGTCTCATTCTAAGGTTTGTCTAAGTTCGTCCTTTGAAAAAGACTAACTTTGGACTAACATAGACTAACTTGGGACGAACTTAGACTAACCTTACAATGAGACTAAAGTTTGTCTTTGTTCGTCCCAAGTTAGTCTCGTTAGTCTCGTTAGTCTTATTCTAAGGTTTGTCTAAGTTCGTGCTTAGAAAGAGACTAACTTGGGATGAACTTAGACAAACTTGGGACGAACTTAGACAAACCTTAGAATGAGACTAACGTTTGTCATTGTTCGTCCCAAGTTAGTCTCGCTAGTCTCATTCTAAGGTTTGTCTAAGTTCGTCCTTAGAAAGACTAACTTGGGACGAACTTAGACAAACCTTAGAATGAGACTAAAGTTTGTCTTTGTTCTTCCCAATTTAGTCACGTTAGTCTCATTCTAAGGTTTGTCTAAGTTTGTCCTTAGAAAGAGACTAACTTGGAACGAACTTAGACTAACTTGGGACAAACCTAGACAAACCTTACAATGAGACTAAAGTTTGTCTTTGTTCGTCCCAAGTTAGTCTCGTTAGTCTTTTTTTAAGGTTTGTCTAAGTTCGTCCTTAGAAAGAGACTAACTTGGGACTAACTTAGACGAACTTGGGATGAACTTAGACAAAACTTAGAATGAAACTAACGTTTGTCATTGTTCGTCCCAAGTTAGACTCGCTAGTCTCATTCTAAGGTTTGTCTAAGTTCGTCCTTAGAAAGAGACTAACTTGGGACGAACTTAGACAAACCTTAGAATGAGACTAAAGTTTATCTTTCTTCTTCCCAAGTTAGTCTCATTCTAAGGTTTGTCTAATTTCGTCCTTAGAAAGAGACTAACTTGGGACGAACTTAGACCAACTTGGGATGAACTTAGACAAACCTTACAATGAGGCTAAAGTTTGTCTTTGTTCGTCCCAAGTTAGTCTCGTTAGTCTTATTCTAAGGTTTGTCTAAGTTCGTCCTTAGAAAGAGACTAACATGGGACGAACTTAGACTAACTTGGGACGAACGTAGACAAACCTTAGAATGAGACTAACGTTTGTCATTGTTCGTCCCAAGTTAGTCTCGCTAGTCTCATTCTAGGGTTTGTCTAAATTCATCCTTAGAAAGAGACTAACTTGGGACGAACTTAGACTAACTTGGGACGAACTTAGACAAACCTTACAATGAGACTAAAGTTTGTCTTTGTTCGTCCCAAGTTAGTCTCGCTAGTCTCATTCTAAGGTTAGTCTAAGTTCGTCATTAGAAAGAGACTAACTTGGGACGAACTTAGACAAACCTTAGAATGAGACTAAAGTTTGTCTTTGTTCTTCCCAAGTTAGTCTCGTTAGTCTCATTCTAAGGTTTGTCTAATTTCGTCCTCAGAAAGAGACTAACTTTGGACGAACTTCGACTAACTTGGGACGAACTTAGACAACCCTTAGAATGAGACTAAAGTTTGTCTTTGTTCGTCCCAAGTTAGTCTCATTAGTCCCATTCTAAGGTTTGTCTAACTTCGTCCTTAGAAAGAGACTAACTTGGGACGAACTTAGACAAACCTTAGAAAGAGACTAAAGTTTATCTTTGTTCTTCCCAAGTTAGTCTCGTTAGTCTCATTCTAAGGTTTGTCTAAGTTCGTCCTTAGAAAGAGACTAACTTGGGACGAACATAGACTAACTTGGGACGAACTTAGACAAACCTTACAATGAGACTAAAGTTTGTCTTTGTTCGTCCAAAGTTAGTCTCATTCTAAGGTTTGTCTTAGTTCGTCCTTAGAAAGAGACTAACTTGGGACGAACTTAGACTAACTTGGGACGAACTTAGACAAACCTTAGAATGAGACTAAAGTTTGTCTTTGTTCATCCCAAGTTAGTCTCGTTAGTCTCATTCTAAGGTTTGTCTATGTTCGTCCTTAGAAAGAGACTAACTTGGGACGAACGTTTGTCATTGTTCGTCCCAAGTTAGTCTCGCTAGTCTTATTCTAAGGTTTGTCTAAGTTTGTCCTTAGAAAGAGACTAACTTGAGACGAACTTAGACAAACCTTAGAAAGAGACTAAAGTTTATCTTTGTTCTTCCCAAGTTAGTCTCATTAGTCTCATTAGTCTCATTCTAAGGTTTGTCCAACTTCGTCCTTAGAAAGAGACTAACTTGGGACGAACTTAGACAAACCTTAGAATGAGACAAAAGTTTGTCCTTGTTCTTCCTAAGTTAGTCTCGTTAGTCTCATTCTAAGGTTTGTCTAAGTTCGTCCTTAGAAAGAGACTAACTTGGGACGAACTTAGACAAACCTTAGAATGAGACTAAAGTTTGTCTTTCTTCTTCCCAAGTTAGTCTCATTCTAAGGTTTGTCTAATTTCGTCCTTAGAAAGAGACTAACTTGGGACGAACTTAGACCAACTTGTGATGAACTTAGACAAACCTTACAATGAGGCTAAAGTTTGTCTTTGTTCGTCCCAAGTTAGTCTCGTTAGTCTCATTCTAAGGTTTGTCTAAGTTCGTCCTTAGAAAGAGACTAACATGGGACGAACTTAGACTAACTTGGGACGAACTTAGACAAACCTTAGAATGAGACTAACGTTTGTCATTGTTCGTCCCAAGTTAGTCTCGCTAGTCTCATTCTAGGGTTTGTCTAAATTCATCCTTAGAAAGAGACTAACTTGGGACGAACTTAGACTAACTTGGGACGAACTTAGACAAACCTTACAATGAGACTAACGTTTGTCATTGTTCGTCCCAAGTTAGTCTCGCTAGTCTCATTCTAAGGTTTGTCTAAGTTCGTCCTTAGAAAGAGACTAACTTGGGACGAAGTTAGACAAACCTTAGAATGAGACTAAAGTTTGTCTTTGTTCTTCCCAAGTTAGTCTCGTTAGTCTCATTCTAAGGTTTGTCTAAGTTCGTCCTTAGAAAGAGACTAACTTGGGACGAACTTAGACTAACTTGTTACGAACTTAGACAAACCTTACAATGAGACTAAAGTTTGTCTTTGTTCGTCCCAAGTTAGTCTCGTTAGTCTCATTCTAAGGTTTGTCTAAGTTCGTCCTTAGAAAGAGACTAACTTGGGACGAACTTAGATTAACTTGGGACGAACTTACACAAACCTTAGAATGAGACTAAAGTTTGTCTTTGTTCGTCCCAAGTTAGTCTCGTTAGTCTCATTCTAAGGTTTGTCTAAGTTCGTCCTTAAAAAGAGACTAACTTGGGACGAACTTAGACTAACTTGGGATGAACTTAGACAAACCTTACAATGAGACTAAAGTTTGTCTTTGTTCGTCCCAAGTTAGTCTCGTTACTCTCATTCTAAGGTTTCTCTAAGTTCGTCCTTAGAAAGAGACTAACTTGGGACGAACTTAGACTAACTTAGGACGAACTTACACAAACCTTAGAATGAGACTAAAGTTTGTCTTTGTTCGTCCCAAGTTAGTCTCGCTAGTCTTATTCTAAGGTTTGTCTATGTTTGTCCTTAGAAAGGGACTAACTTGAGACGAACTTAGACAAACCTTAGAAAGAGACTAAAGTTTATCTTTGTTCTTCTCAAGTTAGTCTCGTTAGTCTCATTCTAAGGTTTGTCTAAGTTCGTCCTTAGAAAGAGACTAACTTGGGACGAACATAGACTAACTTGGGACGAACTTAGACAAACCTTACAATGAGACTAAAGTTTGTCTTTGTTCGTCCCAAGTTAGTCTCGTTAGTCTTATTCTAAGGTTTGTCTAAGTTCATCCTTAGAAAGAGACTAACTTGGGAGAACTTAGACTAACTTGGGACGAACTTAGACAAACCTTAGAATGAGACTAACGTTTGTCATTGTTCGTCCCAAGTTAGTCTCGCTAGTCTCATTCTAAGGTTTGTCTAAGTTCGTCCTTAGAAAGAGACTAACTTGGGACGAAGTTAGACAAACCTTAGAATGAGACTAAAGTTTGTCTTTGTTCTTCCCAAGTTAGTCTCGTTAGTCTCATTCTAAGGTTTGTCTAAGTTCGTCCTTAGAAAGAGACTAACTTGGGACGAACATAGACTAACTTGGGACGAACTTAGACAAACCTTACAATGAGACTAAAGTTTGTCTTTGTTCGTCCCAAGTTAGTCTCGTTAGTCTTATTCTAAGGTTTGTCTAAGTTCGTCCTTAGAAAGAGACTAACTTGGGACGAACTTAGACTAACTTAGGACGAACTTACACAAACCTTAGAATGAGACTAACGTTTGTCATTGTTCGTCCCAAGTTAGTCTCGCTAGTCTCATTCTAAGGTTTGTCTAAGTTCGTCCTTAGAAAGAGACTAACTTGGGACGAAGTTAGACAAACCTTAGAATGAGACTAAAGTTTGTCTTTGTTCTTCCCAAGTTAGTCTCGTTAGTCTCATTCTAAGGTTTGTCTAAGTTCGTCCTTAGAAAGCGACTAACTTGGGACGAACTTAGACTAACTTGTTACGAACTTAGACAAACCTTACAATGAGACTAAAGTTTGTCTTTGTTCGTCCCAAGTTAGTCTCGTTAGTCTCATTCTCAGGTTTCTCTAAGTTCGTCCTTAGAAAGAGACTAACTTGGGACGAACTTACACAAACCTTAGAATGAGACTAAAGTTTGTCTTTGTTCGTCCCAAGTTAGTCTCGCTAGTCTTATTCTAAGGTTTGTCTATGTTTGTCCTTAGAAAGGGACTAACTTGAGACAAACTTAGACAAACCTTAGAAAGAGACTAAAGTTTATCTTTGTTCTTCCCAAGTTAGTCTCGTTAGTCTCATTCTAAGGTTTGTCTAAGTTCGTCCTTAGAAAGCGACTAACTTGGGACGAACTTAGACTAACTTGTTACGAACTTAGACAAACCTTACAATGAGACTAAAGTTTGTCTTTGTTCGTCCCAAGTTAGTCTCGTTAGTCTCATTCTCAGGTTTCTCTAAGTTCGTCCTTAGAAAGAGACTAACTTTGGACGAACTTACACAAACCTTAGAATGAGACTAAAGTTTGTCTTTGTTCGTCCCAAGTTAGTCTCGCTAGTCTTATTCTAAGGTTTGTCTATGTTTGTCCTTAGAAAGGGACTAACTTGAGACAAACTTAGACAAACCTTAGAAAGAGACTAAAGTTTATCTTTGTTCTTCCCAAGTTAGTCTCGTTAGTCTCATTCTAAGGTTTGTCTAAGTTCGTCCTTAGAAAGAGACTAACTTGGGACGAACATAGACTAACTTGGGACGAACTTAGACAAACCTTACAATGAGACTAAAGTTTGTCTTTGTTCGTCCCAAGTTAGTCTCGTTAGTCTTATTCTAAGGTTTGTCTAAGTTCGTCCTTAGAAAGAGACTAACTTGGGACGAACTTAGACTAACTTGGGACGAACTTAGACAAACCTTAGAATGAGACTAACGTTTGTCATTGTTCGTCCCAAGTTAGTCTCGCTAGTCTCATTCTAAGGTTTGTCTAAGTTCGTCCTTAGAAAGAGACTAACTTGGGACGAACTTAGACAAACCTTAGAATGAGACTAAAGTTTGTCTTTGTTCTTCCCAAGTTAGTCTCGTTAGTCTCATTCTAAGGTTTGTCTAAGTTCGTCCTTAGAAAGAGACTAACTTGGGACGAACTTAGACTAACTTGTTACGAACTTAGACAAACCTTATAATGAGACTAAAGTTTGTCTTTGTTCGTCCCAAGTTAGTCTCGTTAGTCTCATTCTAAGGTTTGTCTAAGTTCGTCCTTAGAAAGAGACTAACTTGGGACGAACTTAGATTAACTTGGGACGAACTTACACAAACCTTAGAATGAGACTAAAGTTTGTCTTTGTACGTCCCAAGTTAGTCTCGTTAGTCTCATTCTAAGGTTTGTCTAAGTTCGTCCTTAAAAAGAGACTAACTTGGGACGAACTTAGACTAACTTGGGATGAACTTAGACAAACCTTACAATGAGACTAAAGTTTGTCTTTGTTCGTCCCAAGTTAGTCTCGTTACTCTCATTCTAAGGTTTCTCTAAGTTCGTCCTTAGAAAGAGACTAACTTGGGACGAACTTAGACTAACTTAGGACGAACTTACACAAACCTTAGAATGAGACTAAAGTTTGTCTTTGTTCGTCCCAAGTTAGTCTCGCTAGTCTTATTCTAAGGTTTGTCTATGTTTGTCCTTAGAAAGGGACTAACTTGAGACGAACTTAGACAAACCTTAGAAAGAGACTAAAGTTTATCTTTGTTCTTCTCAAGTTAGTCTCGTTAGTCTCATTCTAAGGTTTGTCTAAGTTCGTCCTTAGAAAGAGACTAACTTGGGACGAACATAGACTAACTTGGGACGAACTTAGACAAACCTTACAATGACACTAAAGTTTGTCTTTGTTCGTCCCAAGTTAGTCTCGTTAGTCTTATTCTAAGGTTTGTCTAAGTTCATCCTTAGAAAGAGACTAACTTGGGAGAACTTAGACTAACTTGGGACGAACTTAGACAAACCTTAGAATGAGACTAACGTTTGTCATTGTTCGTCCCAAGTTAGTCTCGCTAGTCTCATTCTAAGGTTTGTCTAAGTTCGTCCTTAGAAAGAGACTAACTTGGGACGAAGTTAGACAAACCTTAGAATGAGACTAAAGTTTGTCTTTGTTCTTCCCAAGTTAGTCTCGTTAGTCTCATTCTAAGGTTTGTCTAAGTTCGTCCTTAGAAAGAGACTAACTTGGGACGAACTTAGACAAACCTTAGAATGAGACTAACGTTTGTCTTTGTTCTTCCCAAGTTAGTCTCGTTAGTCTCATTCTAAGGTTTGTCTAAGTTCGTCCTTAGAAAGAGACTAACTTGGGACGAACTTAGACAAACCTTAGAATGAGACTAAAGTTAGTCTTTGTTCGTCCCAAGTTAGTCTCGCTAGTCTCATTCTAAGGTTTGTCTAAGTTCGTCCTTAGAAAGAGACTAACTTGGGACGAACTTAGACAAACCTCAGAATGAGACTAAAGTTTGTCTTTGTTCTTCCCAAGTTAGTCTCGTTAGTCTCATTCTAAGGTTTGTCTAAGTTCGTCCTTAGAAAGAGACTAACTTGGGACGAACTTAGACAAACCTTAGAATGAGACTAAAATTTGTCTTTGTTCGTCCCAAGTTAGTCTCGTTAGTCTCATTCTACGGTTTGTCTAAGTTCGTCCTTAGAAAGAGACTAACTTGGGACGAAATTGGACAAACTTGGGACGAACTTAGACAAACCTTAGAATGAGACTAAAGTTTGTCTTTATTCTTCCCAAGTCAGTCTCGTTAGTCTCATTCTAAGGTTTGTCTAAGTTCGTCCTTAGAAAGAGACTAACTTGGGACAAACTTAGACAAACCTTAGCATGAGACTAAACTTTGTCTTTGTTCTTTCCAAGTTAGTCTCGTTAGTCTCATTCTAAGGTTTGTCTAAGTTCGTCCTTAGAAAGAGACTAACTTGGGACGAACTTAGACTAACTTGTTACGAACTTAGACAAACCTTACAATGAGACTAAAGTTTGTCTTTGTTCGTCCCAAGTCAGTCTCGTTAGTCTCATTCTAAGGTTTGTCTAAGTTCGTCCTTAGAAAGAGACTAAATTGGGACGAACTTAGACTAACTTGGGACGAACTTACACAAACCTTAGAATGAGACTAAAGTTTGTCTTTGTTCGTCCCAAGTTAGTCTCGTTAGTCTCATTCTAAGGTTTGTCTAAGTTCGTCCTTAGAAAGAGACTAAGTTGGGACGAACTTAGACTAACTTGGGATGAACTTAGACAAACCTTACAATGAGACTAAAGTTTGTCTTTGTTCGTCCCAAGTTAGTCTCGTTAGTCTCATTCTAAGGTTTCTCTAAGTTCGTCCTTAGAAAGAGACTAACTTGGGACGAACTTAGACTAACTTAGGACGAACTTACACAAACCTTAGAATGAGACTAAAGTTTGTCTTTGTTCGTCCCAAGTTAGTCTCGCTAGTCTTATTCTAAGGTTTGTCTATGTTTGTCCTTAGAAAGGGACTAACTTGAGACGAACTTAGACAAACCTTAGAAAGAGACTAAAGTTTATCTTTGTTCTTCCCAAGTTAGTCTCGTTAGTCTCGTTCTAAGGTTTGTCTAAGTTCGTCCTTAGAAAGAGACTAACTTGGGACGAACATAGACAAACTTGGGACGAACTTAGACAAACCTTACAATGAGACTAAAGTTTGTCTTTGTTCGTCCCAAGTTAGTCTCGTTAGTCTTATTCTAAGGTTTGTCTAAGTTCGTCCTTAGAAAGAGACTAACTTGGGACGAACTTAGACTAACTTGGGACGAACTTAGACAAACCTTAGAATGAGACTAACGTTTGTCATTGTTCGTCCCAAGTTAGTCTCGCTAGTCTCATTCTAAGGTTTGTCTAAGTTCGTCCTTAGAAAGAGACTAACTTGGGACGAAGTTAGACAAACCTTAGAATGAGACTAAAGTTTGTCTTTGTTCTTCCCAAGTTAGTCTCGTTAGTCTCATTCTAAGGTTTGTCTAAGTTCGTCCTTAGAAAGCGACTAACTTGGGACGAACTTAGACTAACTTGTTACGAACTTAGACAAACCTTACAATGAGACTAAAGTTTGTCTTTGTTCGTCCCAAGTTAGTCTCGTTAGTCTCATTCTAAGGTTTGTCTAAGTTCGTCCTTAGAAAGAGACTAACTTGGGACGAACTTAGACTAACTTGGGACGAACTTACACAAACCTTAGAATGAGACTAAAGTTTGTCTTTGTTCGTCCCAAGTTAGTCTCGTTAGTCTCATTCTCAGGTTTCTCTAAGTTCGTCCTTAGAAAGAGACTAACTTGGGACGAACTTAGACTAACTTTGGACGAACTTACACAAACCTTAGAATGAGACTAAAGTTTGTCTTTGTTCGTCCCAAGTTAGTCTCGCTAGTCTTATTCTAAGGTTTGTCTATGTTTGTCCTTAGAAAGGGACTAACTTGAGACAAACTTAGACAAACCTTAGAAAGAGACTAAAGTTTATCTTTGTTCTTCCCAAGTTAGTCTCGTTAGTCTCATTCTAAGGTTTGTCTAAGTTCGTCCTTAGAAAGAGACTAACTTGGGACGAACATAGACTAACTTGGGACGAACTTAGACAAACCTTACAATGAGACTAAAGTTTGTCTTTGTTCGTCCCAAGTTAGTCTCGTTAGTCTTATTCTAAGGTATGTCTAAGTTCGTCCTTAGAAAGAGACTAACTTGGGACGAACTTAGACTAACTTGGGACGAACTTAGACAAACCTTAGAATGAGACTAACGTTTGTCATTGTTCGTCCCAAGTTAGTCTCGCTAGTCTCATTCTAAGGTTTGTCTAAGTTCGTCCTTAGAAAGAGACTAACTTGGGACGAACTTAGACAAACCTTAGAATGAGACTAAAGTTTGTCTTTGTTCTTCCCAAGTTAGTCTCGTTAGTCTCATTCTAAGGTTTGTCTAAGTTCGTCCTTAGAAAGAGACTAACTTGGGACGAACTTAGACTAACTTGTTACGAACTTAGACAAACCTTATAATGAGACTAAAGTTTGTCTTTGTTCGTCCCAAGTTAGTCTCGTTAGTCTCATTCTAAGGTTTGTCTAAGTTCGTCCTTAGAAAGAGACTAACTTGGGACGAACTTAGATTAACTTGGGACGAACTTACACAAACCTTAGAATGAGACTAAAGTTTGTCTTTGTACGTCCCAAGTTAGTCTCGTTAGTCTCATTCTAAGGTTTGTCTAAGTTCGTCCTTAAAAAGAGACTAACTTGGGACGAACTTAGACTAACTTGGGATGAACTTAGACAAACCTTACAATGAGACTAAAGTTTGTCTTTGTTCGTCCCAAGTTAGTCTCGTTACTCTCATTCTAAGGTTTCTCTAAGTTCGTCCTTAGAAAGAGACTAACTTGGGACGAACTTAGACTAACTTAGGACGAACTTACACAAACCTTAGAATGAGACTAAAGTTTGTCTTTGTTCGTCCCAAGTTAGTCTCGCTAGTCTTATTCTAAGGTTTGTCTATGTTTGTCCTTAGAAAGGGACTAACTTGAGACGAACTTAGACAAACCTTAGAAAGAGACTAAAGTTTATCTTTGTTCTTCTCAAGTTAGTCTCGTTAGTCTCATTCTAAGGTTTGTCTAAGTTCGTCCTTAGAAAGAGACTAACTTGGGACGAACATAGACTAACTTGGGACGAACTTAGACAAACCTTACAATGAGACTAAAGTTTGTCTTTGTTCGTCCCAAGTTAGTCTCGTTAGTCTTATTCTAAGGTTTGTCTAAGTTCATCCTTAGAAAGAGACTAACTTGGGAGAACTTAGACTAACTTGGGACGAACTTAGACAAACCTTAGAATGAGACTAACGTTTGTCATTGTTCGTCCCAAGTTAGTCTCGCTAGTCTCATTCTAAGGTTTGTCTAAGTTCGTCCTTAGAAAGAGACTAACTTGGGACGAAGTTAGACAAACCTTAGAATGAGACTAAAGTTTGTCTTTGTTCTTCCCAAGTTAGTCTCGTTAGTCTCATTCTAAGGTTTGTCTAAGTTCGTCCTTAGAAAGAGACTAACTTGGGACGAACTTAGACTAACTTGTTACGAACTTAGACAAACCTTACAATGAGACTAAAGTTTGTCTTTGTTCGTCCCAAGTCAGTCTCGTTAGTCTCATTCTAAGGTTTGTCTAAGTTCGTCCTTAGAAAGAGACTAAATTGGGACGAACTTAGACTAACTTGGGACGAACTTACACAAACCTTAGAATGAGACTAAAGTTTGTCTTTGTTCGTCCCAAGTTAGTCTCGTTAGTCTCATTCTAAGGTTTGTCTAAGTTCGTCCTTAGAAAGAGACTAAGTTGGGACGAACTTAGACTAACTTGGGATGAACTTAGACAAACCTTACAATGAGACTAAAGTTTGTCTTTGTTCGTCCCAAGTTAGTCTCGTTAGTCTCATTCTAAGGTTTCTCTAAGTTCGTCCTTAGAAAGAGACTAACTTGGGACGAACTTAGACTAACTTAGGACGAACTTACAAAAACCTTAGAATGAGACTAAAGTTTGTCTTTGTTCGTCCCAAGTTAGTCTCGCTAGTCTTATTCTAAGGTTTGTCTATGTTTGTCCTTAGAAAGGGACTAACTTGAGACGAACTTAGACAAACCTTAGAAAGAGACTAAAGTTTATCTTTGTTCTTCTCAAGTTAGTCTCGTTAGTCTCATTCTAAGGTTTGTCTAAGTTCGTCCTTAGAAAGAGACTAACTTGGGACGAACATAGACTAACTTGGGACGAACTTAGACAAACCTTACAATGACACTAAAGTTTGTCTTTGTTCGTCCCAAGTTAGTCTCGTTAGTCTTATTCTAAGGTTTGTCTAAGTTCGTCCTTAGAAAGAGACTAACTTGGGACGAACTTAGACTAACTTGGGACGAACTTAGACAAACCTTAGAATGAGACTAACGTTTGTCATTGTTCGTCCCAAGTTAGTCTCGTTAGTCTTATTCTAAGGTTTGTCTAAGTTCGTCCTTAGAAAGAGACTAACTTGGGACGAACTTAGACTAACTTGGGACGAACTTAGACAAACCTTACAATGAGACTAAAGTTTGTCTTTGTTCGTCCCAAGTTAGTCTCGTTAGTCTTATTCTAAGGTTTGTCTAAGTTCGTCCTTAGAAAGAGACTAACTTGGGACGAACTTAGACTAACTTGGGACGAACTTAGACAAACCTTAGAATGAGACTAACGTTTGTCATTGTTCGTCCCAAGTTAGTCTCGCTAGTCTCATTCTAAGGTTTGTCTAAGTTCGTCCTTAGAAAGAGACTAACTTGGGACGAAGTTAGACAAACCTTAGAATGAGACTAAAGTTTGTCTTTGTTCTTCCCAAGTTAGTCTCGTTAGTCTCATTCTAAGGTTTGTCTAAGTTCGTCCTTAGAAAGCGACTAACTTGGGACGAACTTAGACTAACTTGTTACGAACTTAGACAAACCTTACAATGAGACTAAAGTTTGTCTTTGTTCGTCCCAAGTTAGTCTCGTTAGTCTCATTCTAAGGTTTGTGTAAGTTCGTCCTTCCCAAGTTAGTCTCGTTAGTCTCATTCTAAGGTTTGTCTAAGTTCGTCCTTAGAAAGAGACTAACTTGGGACGAACATAGACTAACTTGGGACGAACTTAGACAAACCTTACAATGAGACTAAAGTTTGTCTTTGTTCGTCCCAAGTTAGTCTCGTTAGTCTTATTCTAAGGTTTGTCTATGTTCGTCCTTAGAAAGAGACTAACTTGGGACGAACTTAGACTAACTTGGGACGAACTTAGACAAACCTTAGAATGAGACTAACGTTTGTCATTGTTCGTCCCAAGTTAGTCTCGCTAGTCTCATTCTAAGGTTTGTCTAAGTTCGTCCTTAGAAAGAGACTAACTTGGGACGAACTTAGACAAACCTTAGAATGAGACTTAAGTTTGTCTTTGTTCTTCCCAAGTTAGTCTCGTTAGTCTCATTCTAAGGTTTGTCTAAGTTCGTCCTTAGAAAGAGACTAACTTGGGACGAACTTAGACTAACTTGTTACGAACTTAGACAAACCTTACAATGAGACTAAAGTTTGTCTTTGTTCGTCCCAAGTTAGTCTCGTTAGTCTCATTCTAAGGTTTGTCTAAGTTCGTCCTTAGAAAGAGACTAACTTGGGACGAACTTAGACTAACTTGGGACGAACTTACACAAACCTTAGAATGAGACTAAAGTTTGTCTTTGTTCGTCCCAAGTTAGTCTCGTTAGTCTCATTCTAAGGTTTGTCTAAGTTCGTCCTTAGAAAGAGACTAACTTGGGACGAACTTAGACTAACTTGGGATGAACTTAGACAAACCTTTCAATGAGACTAAAGTTTGTCTTTGTTCGTCCCAAGTTAGTCTCGTTAGTCTCATTCTAAGGTTTCTCTAAGTTCGTCCTTAGAAAGAGACTAACTTGGGACGAACTTAGACTAACTTAGGACGAACTTACACAAACCTTAGAATGAGACTAAAGTTTGTCTTTGTTCGTCCCAAGTTAGTCTCGCTAGTCTTATTCTAAGGTTTGTCTATGTTTGTCCTTAGAAAGGGACTAACTTGAGACGAACTTAGACAAACCTTAGAAAGAGACTAAAGTTTATCTTTGTTCTTCCCAAGTTAGTCTCGTTAGTCTCATTCTAAGGTTGGTCTAAGTTCGTCCTTAGAAAGACACTAACTTGGGACGAACATAGACTAACTTGGGACGAACTTAGACAAACCATACAATGAGACTAAAGTTTGTCTTTGTTCGTCCCAAGTTAGTCTCGTTAGTCTTATTCTAAGGTTCGTCTAAGTTCGTCCTTAGAAAGAGACTAACTTGGGACGAACTTAGACTAACTTGGGACGAACTTAGACAAACCTTAGAATGAGACTAACGTTTGTCATTGTTCGTCCCAAGTTAGTCTCGCTAGTCTCATTCTAAGGTTTGTCTAAGTTCGTCCTTAGAAAGAGACTAACTTGGGACGAACTTAGACAAACCTTAGAATGAGACTAAAGTTTGTCTTTGTTCTTCCCAAGTTAGTCTCGTTAGTCTCATTCTAAGGTTTGTCAAAGTTCGTCCTTAGAAAGAGACTAACTTGTTACGAACTTAGACAAACCTTACAATGAGACTAAAGTTTGTCTTTGTTCGTCCCAAGTTAGTCTCGTTAGTCTCATTCTAAGGTTTGTCTAAGTTCGTCCTTAGAAAGAGACTAACTTGGGACGAACTTAGACTAACTTGGGACGAACTTACACAAACCTTAGAATGAGACTAAAGTTTGTCTCTGTTCGTCCCAAGTTAGTCTCGTTAGTCTCATTCTAAGGTTTGTCTAAGTTCGTCCTTAGAAAGAGACTAACTTGGGACGAACTTAGACTAACTTGGGATGAACTTAGACAAACCTTACAATGAGACTAAAGTTTGTCTTTGTTCGTCCCAAGTTATTCTCGTTAGTCTCATTCTAAAGTTTTCTCTTTGTTCGTCCCAAGTTTGTCTAAGTTCGTCCCAAGTAAGTCTCTTTCTAAGGACGAATTTAGACAAACCTTAGAATGAGACTAACGACACTAACTTGGGAAGAACAAAGACAAACTTTAGTCTCATTCTAAGGTTTGTCTAAGTTCGTCCCAAGTTAGTCTCTTTCTAAGGACGAAGTTTGACAAACCTTAGAATGAGACTAACGAGACTAACTTGAGAGGAACAAAGACAAACTTTAGTTTCATTCTAAGGTTTGTCTAAGTTCGTCCCAAGTTAGTCTAAGTTCGTCCCAAGTTAGTCTCTTTCTAAGGACGCACTTAGACAAACCTTAGAATGAGACTAACGAGACTAACTTGGGAAGAATAAAGACAAACTTTAGCCTCATTCTAAGGTTTGTCTAAGTTCATCCCAAGTTAGTCTAAGTTCGTCCCAAGTTAGTCTCATTCTAAGGACGAACTTAGACAAGCCTTAGAATGAGACTAACGAGACTAACTTGGGAAGAACAAAGACAAACTTTAGTCTCATTCTAAGGTTTGTCTAAGTTCGTCCCAAGTTAGTCTAAGTTCGTCCCAAGTTAGTCTCTTTCTAAGGACGAACTTAGACAAACCTTAGAATGAGATTAACGAGACTAACTTGGGACGAACAAAGACAAACTTTAGTCTCATTCTAAGGTTTGACTAAGTTCATCACAAGTTAGTCTAAGTTCGTCCCAAGTTAGTCTCTTTCTAAGAACGAACTTAGACAAAACTTAGAATGAGACTAACGAGACTAACTTGGGAAGAACAAAGACAAACTTTAGTCTCATTCTAAGGTTTGTCTAAGTTCGTCCCAAGTTAGTCCAAGTTCGTCCCAAGTTAGTCTCTTTCGAAGGACGAACTTAGACAAACCTTAGAATGAGACTAACGAGACTAACTTGGGAAGAACAAAGACAAACTTTAGTCTCATTCTAAGGTTTGTCTAAGTTCGTCCCAAGTTAGTCTCTTTCTAAGGACGAACTTAGACAAACCTTAGAATGAGACTAGCGAGACTAACTTGGGACGAACAATGACAAACGTTAGTCTCATTCTAAGGTTTGTCTAAGTTCCTCCCAAGTTAGTCTCTTTCTAAGGACGAACTTAGACAAACCTTAGAATGAGACTAATGAGACTAACTTGGGACGAACAAAGACAAACTTTCGTCTCATTCGAAGGTTTGTCTAAGTTCGTCCGAAGTTAGTCTAAGTTCGTCCCAAGTTAGTCTCTTTCTAAGGACGAACTTAGACAAACCTTAGAATGAGACTAATGAGACTAACATGGGAAGAACAAAGACAAACTTTAGTCTCATTCTAAGGTTTGTCTAAGTTCGTCCCAAGTTAGTCTAAGTTCGTCCCAAGTTAGTCTCTTTTTAAGGACGAACTTAGACAAACCTTAGAATGAGACTAACGAGACTAACTTGGGACGAACAAAGACAAACTTTAGTCTCATTCTAAGGTTTGTCTAAGTTCGTCCCAAGTTAGTCTAAGTTCGTCCCAAGTTAGTCTAAGTTCGTCCCAAGTTAGTCTCTTTCTAATTAAGGACGCACTTAGCCAAACCTTAGAATGAGACTAACGAGATTAACTTGGGAAGAACAAAGACAAACTTTAGTCTCATTCTAAGGTCTGTCTAAGTTCATCCCAAGTTAGTCTAAGTTCGTCCCAAGTTAGTCTCTTTCTAAGGACAAACTTAGACAAACCTTAGAATGAGACTAACGAGACTAACTTGAGACGAACAAAGACAAACTTTAGTCTCATTCTATGGTTCGTCTAAGTTCGTCCCAAGTTAGTCTACGTTCGTCGCAAGTTAGTCTCTTTCTAAGGACGAACTTAGACAAACCTTAGAATGAGACTAACGAGACTAACATGGGAAGAACAAAGACAAACTTTTGTCTCATTCTAAGGTTTGTCTAAGTTCGTCCCAAGTTAGTCTAAGTTCGTACCAAGTTAGTCTCTTTCTAAGGACGCACTTAGACAAACCTTAGAATGAGACTAACGAGACTAACTTGGGAAGAACAAACACAAACGTTAGTCTCATTCTAAGGTTTGTCTAAGTTCGTCCCAAGTGAGTCTCATTCTAAGGTTTGTCTAAGTTCGTCCTTAGAGCGAGACTAACTTGGGACAAACAATGACAAACGTTAGTCTCATTCTAAGGTTTGTCTAAGTTTGTCCAAAGTTAGTCTCTTTCTAAGGACGAACTTAGACAAACCTTAGAATGAGACTAACAAGACTAACCTGGGAAGAACAAAGGCAAACTTTAGTCTCATTCTAAGGTTTGTTTAAGTTCGTCCCAAGTTGGTCTCCTTCTAAGGACGAACTCAGACAAACCTTAGAATGAGACTAGCGAGACTAACTTGGGACGAACAATGACAAACGTTAGTCTCATTCTAAGGTTTGTCTAAGTTCGTCCTAAGTTAGTCTCTTTCTAAGGACGAACTTAGACAAACCTTAGAATGAGATTAACGAGACATACATGGGACGAACAAAGACAAACTTTAGTCTCATTCTAAGGTTTGTCTAAGTTCGTCCCAAGTTAGTCTCTTTCTAAGGACGAACTTAGACAAATCTTAGAATGAGACTAACGTGACTAACTTGGGACGACCAAAGACAAACTTTAGTCTCATTCTAAGGTTTGTCTAAGTTCGTCCCAAGTTAGTCTCTTTCTAAGGACGAACTTAGACAAACCTTAGAATGAGACTAACGAGACTAACTTGGGAAGAACAAAGACAAACCTTAGTCTCATTCTAAGGTTTGTCTAAGTTCGTCCCAAGTTAGTCTCTTTCTAAGGACGAACTTAGACAAACCTTAGAATGAGACTAGCGAGACTAACTTTGGACGAACAATGACAAACCTTAGTCTCATTCTAAGTTTTGTCTAAGTTCGTCCCAAGTTAGTCTAAGTTCGTCCCAAGTAAGTCTCTTTCTAAGGACGAACTTAGACAAACCTTAGAATGAGACTAACGAGACTAACTTGGGACGAACAAAGACAAACTTTAGTCACATTCTAAGGTTTGTCTAAGTTCGTCCCAAGTTAGTCTAAGTTCGTCCCAAGTTAGTCTCTTTCTAAGGGCGAACTTAGACAAACCTTAGAATGAGACTAACGAGACTAACTTGGGAAGAACAAAGACAAACTTGTGTCTCATTCTAAGGTTTGTCTAAGTTCGTCCCAAGTTAGTCTCTTTCTAAGGACGAACTTGCACAAACCTTAGAATGAGACTAGCGAGACTAACTTGGGACAAACAATGACAAACGTTAGTCTCATTCTAAGGTTTCTAAGTTCGTCCCAAGTTAGTCTCTTTCTAAGGACGAACTTAGACAAACCTTAGAATGAGACTAACGAGACTAACTTGGGAAGAACAAAGACAAACTTTAGTCTCATTCTATGGTTTGTCTAAGTTCGTCCCAAGTTAGTCTCTTTCTAAGGACGAACTTTGACAAACCTTAGAATGAGACTAACGAGACTAACTTGGGAAGAACAAAGACAAACTTTAGTCTCATTCGAAGGTTTGTCTAAGTTCGTCCCAAGTTAGACTCTTTCTATGGACGAACTTAGACAAACCTTATAATGAGACTAACGAGACTAACTTGGGAAGCACAAAGACAAACTTTAGTCTCATTCTAAGGTTTGTCTAAGTTCGTCCCAAGTTAGTCTCTTTCTAAGGACGAACTTAGACAAACCTTAGAACGAGACTAGCGAGACTAACTTTGGACGAACAATAACAAACGTTAGTCTCATTCTTGGGTCTGTCTAAGTTCGTCCCAAGTTAGTCTCTTTATAAGGAGGAACTTCGACAAACCATAGAATGAGATTAACGAGACTAACTTGGGAAGAAGAAAGACAAACTTTAGTCTCATTCTAATGTTTGACTAAGTTCGTCCCAAGTTAGTCTAAGTTCGTCCCAAGTTAGTCTCTTTCTAAGGACGAACTTAGACAAAACTTAGAATGAGACTAACGAGACTAACTTGGGAAGAACAAAGACAAACTTTAGTCTCATTCTAAGGTTTGTCTAAGTTCGTCCCAAGTTAGTCTCTTTCGAAGGACGAACTTAGAGAAACCTTAGAATGAGACTAACGAGACTAACTTGGGAAGAACAAAGGCAAACTTAAGTCTCATTCTAAGGTTTGTTTAAGTTCGTCCCAAGTTAGTCTCCTTCTAAGGACGAAATTAGACAAACCTTAGAATGAGACTAGCGAGACTAACTTGGGACGAACAATGACAAACGTTAGTCTCATTCTAAGGTTTGTCTAAGTTCGTCCTGACTTAGTCTCTTTCTAAGGACGAACTTGGACAAACCTTAGAATGAGACTAACGAGACTAACTTGGGACGAACAAAGACAAACTTTAGTCTCATTCTAAGGTTTGTCTAAGTTCGTCCCAAGTTAGTCTCTTTCTAAGGACGAACTTAGACAAATCTTAGAATGAGACTAACGTGACTAACTTGGGACGAACAAAGACAAACTTTAGTCTCATTCTAAGGTTTGTCTAAGTTCGTCCCAAGTTAGTCTCTTTCTAAGGACGAACTTAGACAAACCTTAGAATGAGACTAACGAGACTAACTTGGGAAGAACAAAGACAAACTTTAGTCTCATTCTAAGGTTTGTCTAAGTGCGTCCCAAGTTAGTCTCTTTCTGAGGAGGAACTTAGACAAACCTTAGAATGAGACTAACGAGACTAACTTGGGAAGAACAAAGACAAACTTTAATCTCATTCTAAGGTTTCTCTAAGTTCGTCCCAAGTAAGTCTCTTTCTAAGGACGAACTTAGACATACCTTAGAATGAGACTAACGAGACTCACTTGGGACGAACAAAGACAAACTTTAGTCTCATTCTAAGCTTTGTCTAAGTTCGTCCCAAGTTAGTCTAAGTTCGTCCCAAGTTAGTCTCTTTCTAAGGGCGAACTTAGACAAACCTTAGAATGAGACTAACGAGACTAACTTGGGAAGAACAAAGACACACTTTAGTCTCATTCTAAGGTTTGTCTAAGTTCGTCCCAAGTTAGTCTCTTTCTAAGGACGAACTTGCACAAACCTTAGAATGAGACTAGCGAGACTAACTTGGGACAAACAATGACAAACGTTAGTCTCATTCTAAGGTTTCTAAGTTCGTCCCAAGTTAGTCTCTTTCTAAGGATGAACTTAGACAAACCTTAGAATGAGACTAACGAGACTAACTTGGGAAGAACAAAGATAAACTTTAGTCTCATTCTAAGGTTTGTCTAAGTTCGTCCCAAGTTAGTCTCTTTCTAAGGACGAACTTTGACAAACCTTAGAATGAGACTAACGAGACTAACTTGGGAAGAACAAAGACAAACTTTAGTCTCATTCGAAGGTTTGTCTAAGTTCGTCCCAAGTTAGTCTCTTTCTATGGACGAACTTAGACAAACCTTAGAATGAGACTAACGAGACTAACTTGGGAAGAACAAAGACAAACTTTAGTCTCATTCTCAGGTTTGTCTAAGTTCGTCCCAAGTTAGTCTCTTTCTAAGGACGAACTTAGACAAACCTTAGAATGAGACTAGCGAGACTAACTTTGGACGAACAATAACAAACGTTAGTCTCATTCTTAGGTCTATCTAAGTTCGTCCCAAATTAGTCTCTTTATAAGGACGAACTTAGACAAACCTTAGAATGAGATTAACGAGACTAACTTAGGACGAACAAAGACAAACTTTAGTCTCATTCTAAGGTTTGACTAAGTTCGTCCCAAGTTAGTCTAAGTTCGTCCCAAGTTAGTCTCTTTCTAAGGACGAACTTAGACAAAACTTAGAATGAGACTAACGAGACTAACTTGGGAAGAACAAAGACAAACTTTAGTCTCATTCTAAGGTTTGTCTAAGTTCGTCCCAAGTTAGTCTCTTTCGAAGGACGAACTTAGACAAACCTTAGAATGAGACTAACGAGACTAACTTGGGAAGAACAAAGGCAAACTTTAGTCTCATTCTAAGGTTTGTTTAAGTTCGTCCCAAGTTAGTCTCCTTCTAAGGACGAACTTAGACAAACCTTAGAATGAGACTAGCGAGACTAACTTGGGACGAACAATGACAAACGTTAGTCTCATTCTAAGGTTTGTCTAAGTTCGTCCTGAGTTAGTCTCTTTCTAAGGACGAACTTAGACAAACCTTAGAATGAGACTAACGAGACTAACTTGGGACGAACAAAGACAAACTTTAGTCTCATTCTAAGGTTTGTCTAAGTTCGTCCCAAGTTAGTCTCTTTCTAAGGACGAACGTAGACAAATCTTAGAATGAGACTAACGTGACTAACTTGGGACGAACAAAGACAAACTTTAGTCTCATTCTAAGGTTTGTCTAAGTTCGTCCCAAGTTAGTCTCTTTCTAAGGACGAACTTAGACAAACCTTAGAATGAGACTAACGAGACTAACTTGGGAAGAACAAAGACAAACTTTAGTCTCATTCTAAGGTTTGTCTAAGTTCGTCCCAAGTTAGTCTCTTTCTAAGGACGAACTTTGACAAACCTTAGAATGAGACTAGCGAGACTAACTTGGGACGAACAATGATAAACGTTAGTCTAATTCTAAGGTTTGTCTAAGTTCGTCCCAAGTTAGTCTAAGTTCGTCCCAAGTAAGTCTCTTTCTAAGGACGAACTTAGCCAACCTTAGAATGAGACTAACGAGACTAACTTGGGAAGAACAAAGACAAACTTTAGTCACATTCTAAGGTTTGTCTAAGTTCGTCCCAAGTTAGTCTCTTTCTAAGGACGAACTTGTACAAACCTTAGAGTAAGACTAGCGAGACTAACTTGGGACAAACAATGACAAACGTTAGTCTCATTCTAAGGTTTCTAAGTTCGTCCCAAGTTAGTCTCTTTCTAAGGACGAACTTAGACAAACCTTAGAATGAGACTAACGAGACTAACTTGGGACGAACAAAGACAAACTTTAGTCTCATTCTAAGGTTTGTCTAAGTTCGTCCCAAGTTAGTCTAAGTTCGTCCCAAGTAAGTCTCTTTCTAAGGACGAACTTAGACAAACCTTAGAATGAGACTAACGAGACTAACTTGGGAAGAACAAAGACAAACTTTAGTCTCATTCTAAGGTTTGTCTAAGTTCGTCCCAAGTTACTCTCTTTCTAAGGACGAACTTTGACAAACCTTAGAATGAGACTAACGAGACTAACTTGGGAAGAACAAAGACAAACTTTAGTCTCATTCGAAGGTTTGTCTAAGTTCGTCCCAAGTTAGTCTAAGTTCGTCCCATGTAAGTCTCTTTCTAAGGACGAACTTAGACAAACCTTAGAATGAGACTAACGAGACTAACTTGGGAAGAACAAAGACAAACTTTAGTCTCATTCTAAGGTTTGTCTAAGTTCGTCCCAAGTTACTCTCTTTCTAAGGACGAACTTTGACAAACCTTAGAATGAGACTAACGAGACTAACTTGGGAAGAACAAAGACAAACTTTAGTCTCATTCGAAGGTTTGTCTAAGTTCGTCCCAAGTTAGTCTCTTTCTAAGGACGAACTTAGACAAACCTTAGAATGAGACTAACGAGACTAACTTGGGAAGAACAAAGACAAACTTTAGTCTCATTCTAAGGTTTGTCTAAGTTCGTAAAGTTAGTCTCTTTCTAAGGACGAACTTAGACAAAACTTAGAATGAGACTAACGAGACTAACTTGGGAAGAACAAAGACAAACTTTAGTCTCATTCTAAGGTTTGTCTAAGTTCGTCCCAAGTTAGTCTCTTTCGAAGGACGAACTTAGACAAACCTTAGAATGAGACTAACGAGACTAACTTGGGAAGAACAAAGGCAAACTTTAGTCTCATTCTAAGGTTTGTTTAAGTTCGTCCCAAGTTAGTCTCCTTCTAAGGACGAACTTAGACAAACCTTAGAATGAGACTAGCGAGACTAACTTGGGACGAACAATGACAAACGTTAGTCTCATTCTAAGGTTTGTCTAAGTTCGTCCCAAGTTAGTCTCTTTCTAAGGACGAACTTAGACAAACCTTAGAATGAGACTAACGAGACTAACTTAGGACGAACAAAGACAAACTTTAGTCTCATTCTAATGTTTGACTAAGTTCGTCCCAAGTTAGTCTAAGTTCGTCCCAAGTTAGTCTCTTTCTAAGGACGAACTTAGACAAAACTTAGAATGAGACTAACGAGACTAACTTGGGAAGAACAAAGACAAACTTTAGTCTCATTCTAAGGTTTGTCTAAGTTCGTCCCAAGTTAGTCTCTTTCGAAGGACGAACTTAGAGAAACCTTAGAATGAGACTAACGAGACTAACTTGGGAAGAACAAAGGCAAACTTAAGTCTCATTCTAAGGTTTGTTTAAGTTCGTCCCAAGTTAGTCTCCTTCTAAGGACGAAATTAGACAAACCTTAGAATGAGACTAGCGAGACTAACTTGGGACGAACAATGACAAACGTTAGTCTCATTCTAAGGTTTGTCTAAGTTCGTCCTGACTTAGTCTCTTTCTAAGGACGAACTTAGACAAACCTTAGAATGAGACTAACGAGACTAACTTGGGACGAACAAAGACAAACTTTAGTCTCATTCTAAGGTTTGTCTAAGTTCGTCCCAAGTTAGTCTCTTTCTAAGGACGAACTTAGACAAATCTTAGAATGAGACTAACGTGACTAACTTGGGACGAACAAAGACAAACTTTAGTCTCATTCTAAGGTTTGTCTAAGTTCGTCCCAAGTTAGTCTCTTTCTAAGGACGAACTTAGACAAACCTTAGAATGAGACTAACGAGACTAACTTGGGAAGAACAAAGACAAACTTTAGTCTCATTCTAAGGTTTGTCTAAGTGCGTCCCAAGTTAGTCTCTTTCTGAGGAGGAACTTAGACAAACCTTAGAATGAGACTAACGAGACTAACTTGGGAAGAACAAAGACAAACTTTAATCTCATTCTAAGGTTTCTCTAAGTTCGTCCCAAGTAAGTCTCTTTCTAAGGACGAACTTAGACATACCTTAGAATGAGACTAACGAGACTCACTTGGGACGAACAAAGACAAACTTTAGTCTCATTCTAAGCTTTGTCTAAGTTCGTCCCAAGTTAGTCTAAGTTCGTCCCAAGTTAGTCTCTTTCTAAGGGCGAACTTAGACAAACCTTAGAATGAGACTAACGAGACTAACTTGGGAAGAACAAAGACACACTTTAGTCTCATTCTAAGGTTTGTCTAAGTTCGTCCCAAGTTAGTCTCTTTCTAAGGACGAACTTGCACAAACCTTAGAATGAGACTAGCGAGACTAACTTGGGACAAACAATGACAAACGTTAGTCTCATTCTAAGGTTTCTAAGTTCGTCCCAAGTTAGTCTCTTTCTAAGGATGAACTTAGACAAACCTTAGAATGAGACTAACGAGACTAACTTGGGAAGAACAAAGATAAACTTTAGTCTCATTCTAAGGTTTGTCTAAGTTCGTCCCAAGTTAGTCTCTTTCTAAGGACGAACTTTGACAAACCTTAGAATGAGACTAACGAGACTAACTTGGGAAGAACAAAGACAAACTTTAGTCTCATTCGAAGGTTTGTCTAAGTTCGTCCCAAGTTAGTCTCTTTCTATGGACGAACTTAGACAAACCTTAGAATGAGACTAACGAGACTAACTTGGGAAGAACAAAGACAAACTTTAGTCTCATTCTCAGGTTTGTCTAAGTTCGTCCCAAGTTAGTCTCTTTCTAAGGACGAACTTAGACAAACCTTAGAATGAGACTAGCGAGACTAACTTTGGACGAACAATAACAAACGTTAGTCTCATTCTTAGGTCTATCTAAGTTCGTCCCAAATTAGTCTCTTTATAAGGACGAACTTAGACAAACCTTAGAATGAGATTAACGAGACTAACTTAGGACGAACAAAGACAAACTTTAGTCTCATTCTAAGGTTTGACTAAGTTCGTCCCAAGTTAGTCTAAGTTCGTCCCAAGTTAGTCTCTTTCTAAGGACGAACTTAGACAAAACTTAGAATGAGACTAACGAGACTAACTTGGGAAGAACAAAGACAAACTTTAGTCTCATTCTAAGGTTTGTCTAAGTTCGTCCCAAGTTAGTCTCTTTCGAAGGACGAACTTAGACAAACCTTAGAATGAGACTAACGAGACTAACTTGGGAAGAACAAAGGCAAACTTTAGTCTCATTCTAAGGTTTGTTTAAGTTCGTCCCAAGTTAGTCTCCTTCTAAGGACGAACTTAGACAAACCTTAGAATGAGACTAGCGAGACTAACTTGGGACGAACAATGACAAACGTTAGTCTCATTCTAAGGTTTGTCTAAGTTCGTCCTGAGTTAGTCTCTTTCTAAGGACGAACTTAGACAAACCTTAGAATGAGACTAACGAGACTAACTTGGGACGAACAAAGACAAACTTTAGTCTCATTCTAAGGTTTGTCTAAGTTCGTCCCAAGTTAGTCTCTTTCTAAGGACGAACGTAGACAAATCTTAGAATGAGACTAACGTGACTAACTTGGGACGAACAAAGACAAACTTTAGTCTCATTCTAAGGTTTGTCTAAGTTCGTCCCAAGTTAGTCTCTTTCTAAGGACGAACTTAGACAAACCTTAGAATGAGACTAACGAGACTAACTTGGGAAGAACAAAGACAAACTTTAGTCTCATTCTAAGGTTTGTCTAAGTTCGTCCCAAGTTAGTCTCTTTCTAAGGACGAACTTTGACAAACCTTAGAATGAGACTAGCGAGACTAACTTGGGACGAACAATGATAAACGTTAGTCTAATTCTATGGTTTGTCTAAGTTCGTCCCAAGTTAGTCTAAGTTCGTCCCAAGTAAGTCTCTTTCTAAGGACGAACTTAGACAAACCTTAGAATGAGACTAACGAGACTAACTTGGGAAGAACAAAGACAAACTTTAGTCACATTCTAAGGTTTGTCTAAGTTCGTCCTTTGAAAGAGACTAACTTTGGACGAACATAGACTAACTTGGGACGAACTTAGACAAACCTTACAATGAGACTAAAGTTTGTCTTTGTTCGTCCCAAGTTAGTCTCGTTAGTCTTATTCTAAGGTTTGTCTAAGTTCGTGCTTAGAAAGAGACTAACTTGGGACGAACTTAGACTAACTTGGGACGAACTTAGATAAACCTTAGAATGAGACTAACGTTTGTCATTGTTCGTCCCAAGTTAGTCTCGCTAGTCTCATTCTAAGGTTTGTCTAAGTTCGTCCTTAGAAAGAGACTAACTTGGGACGAACTTAGACAAACCTTAGAATGAGACTAAAGTTTGTCTTTGTTCTTCCCAATTTAGTCTCGTTAGTCTCATTCTAAGGTTTGTCTAAGTTTGTCCTTAGAAAGAGACTAACTTGGGAAAAACTTAGACTAACTTGGGACAAACTTAGACAAACCTTACAATGAGACTAAAGTTTGTCTTTGTTCGTCCCAAGTTAGTCTCGTTAGTCTTTTTTTAAGGTTTGTCTAAGTTCGTCCTTAGAAAGAGACTAACTTGGGACTAACTTAGACGAACTTGGGACGAACTTAGACAAAACTTAGAATGAGACTAACGTTTGTCATTGTTCGTCCCAAGTTAGACTCGCTAGTCTCATTCTAAGGTTTGTCTAAGTTCGTCCTTAGAAAAAGACTAACTTGGGACGAACTTAGACAAACCTTAGAATGAGACTAAAGTTTGTCTTTCTTCTTCCCAAGTTAGTCTCGTTAGTCTCATTCTAAGGTTTGTCTAATTTCGTCCTTAGAAAGAGACTAACTTGGGACGAACTTCGACTAACTTGGGACGAACTTAGACAAACCTTAGAATGAGACTAAAGTTTGTCTTTGTTCGTCCCAAGTTAGTCTCATTAGTCTCATTCTAAGGTTTGTCTAACTTCGTCCTTAGAAAGAGACTAACTTGGGACGAACTTAGACAAACCTTAGAATGAGACAAAAGTTTGTCTTTGTTCTTCCTAAGTTAGTCTCGTTCTAAGGTTTGTCTAAGTTCGTCCTTAGAAAGAGACTAACTTGGAACGAACTTACACTAACTTGGGATGAACTTAGACAAACCTTACAAAGCGACTAAAGTTTGTCTTTGTTCGTCCAAAGTTAGTCTCATTCTAAGGTTTGTCTAAGTTCGTCCTTAGAAAGAGACTAACTTGGGACGAACTTAGACTAACTTGGGACGAACTGAGACAAACCTTAGAATGAGACTAAAGTTTGTCTTTGTTCATCCCAAGTTAGTCTCGTTAGTCTCATTCTAAGGTTTGTCTATGTTCGTCCTTAGAAAGAGACTAACTTGGGACGAACGTTTGTCATTGTTCGTCCCAAGTTAGTCTCGCTAGTCTTATTCTAAGGTTTGTCTAAGTTTGTCCTTAGAAAGAGACTAACTTGAGATGAACTTAGACAAACCTTAGAAAGAGACTAAAGTTTATCTTTGTTCTTCCCAAGTTAGTCTCGTTAGTCTCATTCTAAGGTTTGTCTAAGTTCGTCCTTTGAAAGAGACTAACTTTGTACTAACATAGACTAACTTGGGACGAACTTAGACAAACCTTACAATGAGACTAAAGTTTGTCTTTGTTCGTCCCAAGTTAGTCTCGTTAGTCTCGTTAGTCTTATTCTAAGGTTTGTCTAAGTTCGTGCTTAGAAAGAGACTAACTTGGGACGAACTTAGACAAACCTTACAATGAGACTAAAGTTTGTCTTTGTTCGTCCAAAGTTAGTCTCATTCTAAGGTTTGTCTAAGTTCGTCCTTTGAAAGAGACTAACTTGGGACGAACTTAGACTAACTTGGGACGAACTTAGACAAACCTTAGAATGAGACTAAAGTTTGTCGTTGTTCATCCCAAGTTAGTCTCTTTAGTCTCATTCTAAGGTTTGTCTATGTTCGCCCTTAGAAAGAGACTAACTTGGGACGAACGTTTGTCATTGTTCGTCCCAAGTTAGTCTCGCTAGTCTTATTCTAAGGTTTGTCTAAGTTTGTCCTTAGAAAGAGACTAACTTGAGACGAACTTAGACAAACCTTAGAAAGAGACTAAAGTTTATCTTTGTTCTTCCCAAGTTAGTCTCGTTAGTCTCATTCTAAGGTTTGTCTAAGTTCGTCCTTTGAAAGAGACTAACTTTGGACGAACATAGACTAACTTGGGACGAACTTAGACAAACCTTACATTGAGACTAAAGTTTGTCTTTGTTCGTCCCAAGTTAGTCTCGTTAGTCTTATTCTAAGGTTTGTCTAAGTTCGTGCTTAGAAAGAGACTAGCGAGACTAACTTAGTCTCGTTAGTCTTATTCTGAGGACGAACTTAGACAAACCTTAGAATGAGACTAGCGAGACTAACTTTGGACGAACAATGACAAACCTTAGTCTCATTCTAAGTTTTGTCTAAGTTCGTCCCAAGTTAGTCTAAGTTCGTCCCAAGTAAGTCTCTTTCTAAGGACGAACTTAGACAAACCTTAGAATGAGACTAACGAGACTAACTTGGGACGAACAAAGACAAACTTTAGTCACATTCTAAGGTTTGTCTAAGTTCGTCCCAAGTTAGTCTAAGTTCGTCCCAAGTTAGTCTCTTTCTAAGGGCGAACTTAGACAAACCTTAGAATGAGACTAACGAGACTAACTTGGGAAGAACAAAGACAAACTTGTGTCTCATTCTAAGGTTTGTCTAAGTTCGTCCCAAGTTAGTCTCTTTCTAAGGACGAACTTGCACAAACCTTAGAATGAGACTAGCGAGACTAACTTGGGACAAACAATGACAAACGTTAGTCTCATTCTAAGGTTTCTAAGTTCGTCCCAAGTTAGTCTCTTTCTAAGGACGAACTTAGACAAACCTTAGAATGAGACTAACGAGACTAACTTGGGAAGAACAAAGACAAACTTTAGTCTCATTCTATGGTTTGTCTAAGTTCGTCCCAAGTTAGTCTCTTTCTAAGGACGAACTTTGACAAACCTTAGAATGAGACTAACGAGACTAACTTGGGAAGAACAAAGACAAACTTTAGTCTCATTCGAAGGTTTGTCTAAGTTCGTCCCAAGTTAGACTCTTTCTATGGACGAACTTAGACAAACCTTATAATGAGACTAACGAGACTAACTTGGGAAGCACAAAGACAAACTTTAGTCTCATTCTAAGGTTTGTCTAAGTTCGTCCCAAGTTAGTCTCTTTCTAAGGACGAACTTAGACAAACCTTAGAATGAGACTAGCGAGACTAACTTTGGACGAACAATAACAAACGTTAGTCTCATTCTTGGGTCTGTCTAAGTTCGTCCCAAGTTAGTCTCTTTATAAGGAGGAACTTCGACAAACCTTAGAATGAGATTAACGAGACTAACTTAGGACGAACAAAGACAAACTTTAGTCTCATTCTAATGTTTGACTAAGTTCGTCCCAAGTTAGTCTAAGTTCGTCCCAAGTTAGTCTCTTTCTAAGGACGAACTTAGACAAAACTTAGAATGAGACTAACGAGACTAACTTGGGAAGAACAAAGACAAACTTTAGTCTCATTCTAAGGTTTGTCTAAGTTCGTCCCAAGTTAGTCTCTTTCGAAGGACGAACTTAGAGAAACCTTAGAATGAGACTAACGAGACTAACTTGGGAAGAACAAAGGCAAACTTAAGTCTCATTCTAAGGTTTGTTTAAGTTCGTCCCAAGTTAGTCTCCTTCTAAGGACGAAATTAGACAAACCTTAGAATGAGACTAGCGAGACTAACTTGGGACGAACAATGACAAACGTTAGTCTCATTCTAAGGTTTGTCTAAGTTCGTCCTGACTTAGTCTCTTTCTAAGGACGAACTTAGACAAACCTTAGAATGAGACTAACGAGACTAACTTGGGACGAACAAAGACAAACTTTAGTCTCATTCTAAGGTTTGTCTAAGTTCGTCCCAAGTTAGTCTCTTTCTAAGGACGAACTTAGACAATTCTTAGAATGAGACTAACGTGACTAACTTGGGACGAACAAAGACAAACTTTAGTCTCATTCTAAGGTTTGTCTAAGTTCGTCCCAAGTTAGTCTCTTTCTAAGGACGAACTTAGACAAACCTTAGAATGAGACTAACGAGACTAACTTGGGAAGAACAAAGACAAACTTTAGTCTCATTCTAAGGTTTGTCTAAGTGCGTCCCAAGTTAGTCTCTTTCTGAGGAGGAACTTAGACAAACCTTAGAATGAGACTAACGAGACTAACTTGGGAAGAACAAAGACAAACTTTAATCTCATTCTAAGGTTTCTCTAAGTTCGTCCCAAGTAAGTCTCTTTCTAAGGACGAACTTAGACATACCTTAGAATGAGACTAACGAGACTCACTTGGGACGAACAAAGACAAACTTTAGTCTCATTCTAAGCTTTGTCTAAGTTCGTCCCAAGTTAGTCTAAGTTCGTCCCAAGTTAGTCTCTTTCTAAGGGCGAACTTAGACAAACCTTAGAATGAGACTAACGAGACTAACTTGGGAAGAACAAAGACACACTTTAGTCTCATTCTAAGGTTTGTCTAAGTTCGTCCCAAGTTAGTCTCTTTCTAAGGACGAACTTGCACAAACCTTAGAATGAGACTAGCGAGACTAACTTGGGACAAACAATGACAAACGTTAGTCTCATTCTAAGGTTTCTAAGTTCGTCCCAAGTTAGTCTCTTTCTAAGGATGAACTTAGACAAACCTTAGAATGAGACTAACGAGACTAACTTGGGAAGAACAAAGATAAACTTTAGTCTCATTCTAAGGTTTGTCTAAGTTCGTCCCAAGTTAGTCTCTTTCTAAGGACGAACTTTGACAAACCTTAGAATGAGACTAACGAGACTAACTTGGGAAGAACAAAGACAAACTTTAGTCTCATTCGAAGGTTTGTCTAAGTTCGTCCCAAGTTAGTCTCTTTCTATGGACGAACTTAGACAAACCTTAGAATGAGACTAACGAGACTAACTTGGGAAGAACAAAGACAAACCTTAGTCTCATTCTCAGGTTTGTCTAAGTTCGTCCCAAGTTAGTCTCTTTCTAAGGACGAACTTAGACAAACCTTAGAATGAGACTAGCGAGACTAACTTTGGACGAACAATAACAAACGTTAGTCTCATTCTTAGGTCTATCTAAGTTCGTCCCAAATTAGTCTCTTTATAAGGACGAACTTAGACAAACCTTAGAATGAGATTAACGAGACTAACTTAGGACGAACAAAGACAAACTTTAGTCTCATTCTAAGGTTTGACTAAGTTCGTCCCAAGTTAGTCTAAGTTCGTCCCAAGTTAGTCTCTTTCTAAGGACGAACTTAGACAAAACTTAGAATGAGACTAACGAGACTAACTTGGGAAGAACAAAGACAAACTTTAGTCTCATTCTAAGGTTTGTCTAAGTTCGTCCCAAGTTAGTCTCTTTCGAAGGACGAACTTAGACAAACCTTAGAATGAGACTAACGAGACTAACTTGGGAAGAACAAAGGCAAACTTTAGTCTCATTCTAAGGTTTGTTTAAGTTCGTCCCAAGTTAGTCTCCTTCTAAGGACGAACTTAGACAAACCTTAGAATGAGACTAGCGAGACTAACTTGGGACGAACAATGACAAACGTTAGTCTCATTCTAAGGTTTGTCTAAGTTCGTCCTGAGTTAGTCTCTTTCTAAGGACGAACTTAGACAAACCTTAGAATGAGACTAACGAGACTAACTTGGGACGAACAAAGACAAACTTTAGTCTCATTCTAAGGTTTGTCTAAGTTCGTCCCAAGTTAGTCTCTTTCTAAGGACGAACGTAGACAAATCTTAGAATGAGACTAACGTGACTAACTTGGGACGAACAAAGACAAACTTTAGTCTCATTCTAAGGTTTGTCTAAGTTCGTCCCAAGTTAGTCTCTTTCTAAGGACGAACTTAGACAAACCTTAGAATGAGACTAACGAGACTAACTTGGGAAGAACAAAGACAAACTTTAGTCTCATTCTAAGGTTTGTCTAAGTTCGTCCCAAGTTAGTCTCTTTCTAAGGACGAACTTTGACAAACCTTAGAATGAGACTAGCGAGACTAACTTGGGACGAACAATGATAAACGTTAGTCTAATTCTAAGGTTTGTCTAAGTTCGTCCCAAGTTAGTCTAAGTTCGTCCCAAGTAAGTCTCTTTCTAAGGACGAACTTAGACAAACCTTAGAATGAGACTAACGAGACTAACTTGGGAAGAACAAAGACAAACTTTAGTCACATTCTAAGGTTTGTCTAAGTTCGTCCCAAGTTAGTCTCTTTCTAAGGACGAACTTGTACAAACCTTAGAGTAAGACTAGCGAGACTAACTTGGGACAAACAATGACAAACGTTAGTCTCATTCTAAGGTTTCTAAGTTCGTCCCAAGTTAGTCTCTTTCTAAGGACGAACTTAGACAAACCTTAGAATGAGACTAACGAGACTAACTTGGGACGAACAAAGACAAACTTTAGTCTCATTCTAAGGTTTGTCTAAGTTCGTCCCAAGTTAGTCTAAGTTCGTCCCAAGTAAGTCTCTTTCTAAGGACGAACTTAGACAAACCTTAGAATGAGACTAACGAGACTAACTTGGGAAGAACAAAGACAAACTTTAGTCTCATTCTAAGGTTTGTCTAAGTTCGTCCCAAGTTACTCTCTTTCTAAGGACGAACTTTGACAAACCTTAGAATGAGACTAACGAGACTAACTTGGGAAGAACAAAGACAAACTTTAGTCTCATTCGAAGGTTTGTCTAAGTTCGTCCCAAGTTAGTCTAAGTTCGTCCCATGTAAGTCTCTTTCTAAGGACGAACTTAGACAAACCTTAGAATGAGACTAACGAGACTAACTTGGGAAGAACAAAGACAAACTTTAGTCTCATTCTAAGGTTTGTCTAAGTTCGTCCCAAGTTACTCTCTTTCTAAGGACGAACTTTGACAAACCTTAGAATGAGACTAACGAGACTAACTTGGGAAGAACAAAGACAAACTTTAGTCTCATTCGAAGGTTTGTCTAAGTTCGTCCCAAGTTAGTCTCTTTCTAAGGACGAACTTAGACAAACCTTAGAATGAGACTAACGAGACTAACTTGGGAAGAACAAAGACAAACTTTAGTCTCATTCTAAGGTTTGTCTAAGTTCGTAAAGTTAGTCTCTTTCTAAGGACGAACTTAGACAAACCTTAGAATGAGATTAACGAGACTAACTTGGGACGAACAAAGACAAACTTTAGTCTCATTCTAAGGTTTGACTAAGTTCGTCCTTAGAAAGAGACTAACTTGGGACGAACTTAGACAAACCTTAGAACTTAGACAAACCTTAGAATGAGACTAATGAGACTAACTCGGGACGAACAAGGACAAACTTTAGTCTCATTCTAAGGTTTGTCAAAGTTCGTCCCAAGTTAGTCTCTTTATAAGGACGAACTTAGACAAACCTTAGAATGAGATTAACGAGACTAACTTGGGACGAACAAAGACAAACCGTAGAATGAGACTACCGTTTGTTATTGTTCGTCCCAAGTTAGTCTCGATAGTCTCATTCTAAGGTTAGTCTAAGTTCGTCCTTAGAAAGAGACTAAATTGGGATGAACTTAGACAAACCTTAGAATGAGACTAAAGTTTGTCTTTGTTCTTCCCAAGTTAGTCTCGTTAGTCTCATTCTAAGGTTTCTCTAATTTCATCCTTAGAAAGAGACTAATTTGGGACGAACTTAGACAACCCTTAGAATGAGACTAAAGTTTGTCTTTGTTCGTCCCAAGTTAGTCTCATTAGTCTCATTCTAAGGTTTGTCTAAGTTCGTCCTTAGAAAGAGACTAACTTGGGATGAACTTAGACAAACCATAGAATGAGACTAACGTTTGTTATTGTTCGTCCCAAGTTAGTCTCGCTAGTCTCATTCAAAGGTTAGTCAAAGTTCGTCCTTAGAAAGAGACTAAATTTCGGACGAACTTAGACAAACCTTAGAATGAGACTAAAGTTTGTCTTTGTTCGTCCCAAGTTAGTCTCGTTAGTCTCATTCTAAGGTTTGTCTAAGTTCGTCCTTAGAAAGAGACTAACTTGGGACGAACTTAGACTAACTTGGGATAAACTTAGACAAACCTTACAATGAGACTAAAGTTTGTCTTTGTTCGTCCCAAGTTAGTCTCGTTAGTCTTCTTCTAAGGTTTGTCTAGGTTCGTCCTTAGAAAGAGACTAACTTGGGACTAACTTAGACGAACTTGGGACGAACTTAGACAAAACTTAGAATGAGACTAACGTTTGTCATTGTTCGCCCCAAGTTAGACTCGCTAGTCTCATTCTAAGGTTTGTCTAAGTTCGTCCTTAGAAAGAGACTAACTTGGGACGAACTTAGACAAACCTAAGAATGAGACTAAAGTTTGTCTTTGTTCTTCCCAAGTTAGTCTCTTTAGTCTCATTCTAAGGTTTGTCTAATTTCGTCCTTAGAAAGAGACTAACATGGGACGAACTTCGACTAACTTGGGACGAACTTAGACCAACTTGGGATGAACTTAGACAAACCTTACAATGAGGCTAAAGTTTGTCTTTGTTCGTCCCAAGTTAGTCTCGTTAGTCTTATTCTAAGGTTTGTCTAAGTTCGTCCTTAGAAAGAGACTAACATGGGACGAACTTAGACTAACTTGGGACGAACTTAGACAAACCTTAGAATGAGACTAACGTTTGTCATTGTTCGTCCCAAGTTAGTCTCGCTAGTCTCATTCTAAGGTTTGTCTAAGTTCGTCCTTAGAAAGAGACTAACTTGGGACGAACTTAGACAAACCTTAGAATGAGACTAAAGTTTGTCTTTCTTCTTCCCAAGTTAGTCTCGTTAGTCTTATTCTAAGGTTTGTCTAAGTTCGTCCTTAGAAAGAGACTAACATGGGACGAACTTAGACTAACTTGGGATGAATTTAGACAAACCTTAGAATGAGGCTAAAGTTTGTCTTTGTTCGTCCCAAGTTAGTCTCGTTAGTCTTATTCTAAGGTTTGTCTAAGTTCGTCCTTAGAAAGAGACTAACATGGGACGAACTTAGACTAACTTGGGACGAACTTAGACAAACCTTAGAATGAGACTAACGTTTGTCATTGTTTGTCCCAAGTTAGTCTCGCTAGTCTCATTCTAGGGTTTGTCTAAATTCATCCTTAGAAAGAGACGAACTTGGGACGAACTTAGACTAACTTGGGACGAACTTAGACAAACCTTACAATGAGACTAAAGTTTGTCTTTGTTCGTCCCAAGTTAGTGTCGTTAGTCTCATTCTAAGGTTTGTCTAAGTTCGTCCTTAGAAAGAGACTAACTTGGGACGAGCTTAGGCAAACCTTAGAATGAGACTACGTTTGTTATTGTTCGTCCCAAGTTAGTCTCGCTAGTCTCATTCTAAGGTTAGTCTAAGTTTGTCCTTAGAAAGAGACTAACTTGGGACGAACTTAGACAAACCTTAGAATGAGACTAAAGTTTGTCTTTGTTCTTCCCAAGTTAGTCACGTTAGTCTCATTCTAAGGTTTCCCTAATTTCGTCCTTAGAAAGAGACTAACTTGGGACGAACTTCGACTAACTTGGGACGAACTTAGACAACCCTTAGAATGAGACTAAAGTTTGTCTTTGTTCGTCCCAAGTTAGTCTCATTAGTCTCATTCTAAGGTTTGTCTAACTTCGTCCTTAGAAAGAGACTAACTTGGGACGAACTTAGACAAACCTTAGAATGAGACAAAAGTTTGTCTTTGTTCTTCCTAAGTTAGTCTCATTAGTGTCATTCTAAGGTTTGTCTAAGTTCGTCCTTAGAAAGAGACTAACTTGGAACGAACTTACACTAACTTGGGACGAACTTAGACAAACCTTACAATGAGACTAAAGTTTGTCTTTGTTCGTCCAAAGTTAGTCTCATTCTAAGGTTTGTCTAAGTTCGTCCTTAGAAAGAGACTAACTTGGGACGAACATAGACTAACTTGGGACAAACTTAGACAAACCTTAGAATGACACTAAAGTTTGTCTTTGTTCATCCCAAGTTAGTCTCGTTAGTCTCATTCTAAGGTTTGTCTATGTTCGTCCTTAGAAAGAGACTATCTTGGGACGAACGTTTGTCATTGTTCATCCCAAGTTAGTCTCGCTAGTCTTATTCTAAGGTTTGTCTAAGTTTGTCCTTAGAAAGAGACTAACTTGAGACGAACTTAGACAAACCTTAGAAAGAGACTAAAGTTTATCTTTGTTCTTCCCAAGTTAGTCTCGTTAGTCTCATTCTAAGGTTTGTCTAAGTTCGTCCTTTGAAAGAGACTAACTTTGGACGAACATAGACTAACTTGGGACGAACTTAGACAAACCTTAAAATGAGACAAAAGTTTGTCTTTGTTCGTCCCAATTTAGTCTCGTTAGTCTCGTTAGTCTTATTCTAAGGTTTGTCTAAGTTCGTGCTTAGAAAGAGACTAACTTGGGACGAACTTAGACTAACTTGCGATGAACTTAGACAAACCTTAGAATGAGCCTAACGTTTGTCATTGTTCGTCCCAAGTTAGTCTCGCTAGTCTCATTCTAAGGTTTGTCTAAGTTCGTCCTTAGAAAGAGACTAACTTGGGACGAACTTAGACAAACCTTAGAATGAGACTAAAGTTTGTCTTTGTTCTTCCCAATTTAGTCACGTTAGTCTCATTCTAAGGTTTGTCTAAGTTTGTCCTTAGAAAGAGACTAACTTGGGACGAACTTAGACTAACTTGGGACAAACTTAGACAAACCTTACAATGAGACTAAAGTTTGTCTTTGTTCGTCCCAAGTTAGTCTCGTTAGTCTTTTTTTAAGGTTTGTCTAAGTTCGTCCTTAGAAAGAGACTAACTTGGGACTAACTTAGACGAACTTGGGGCGAACTTAGACAAAACTTAGAATGAGACTAACGTTTGTCATTGTTCGTCCCAAGTTAGACTCGCTAGTCTCATTCTAAGGTTTGTCTAAGTTCGTCCTTAGAAAGAGACTAACTTGGGACGAACTTAGACAAACCTTAGAATGAGACTAAAGTTTGTCTTTCTTCTTCCCAAGTTAGTCTCGTTAGTCTCATTCTAAGGTTTGTCTAATTTCGTCCTTAGAAAGAGACTAACTTGGGACGAACTTCGACTAACTTGGGACGAACTTAGACAACCCTTAGAATGAGACTAAAGTTTGTCTTTGTTCGTCCCAAGTTAGTCTCATTAGTCTCATTCTAAGGTTTGTCTAACTTCGTCCTTAGAAACAGACTAATTTGGGACGAACTTAGACAAACCTTAGAATGAGACAAAAGTTTGTCTTTGTTCTTCCTAAGTTAGTCTCGTTAGTCTCATTCTAAGGTTTGTCTAAGTTCGTCCTTAGAAAGAGACTAACTTGGAACGAACTTACACTAACTTGGGACGAACTTAGACAAACCTTACAATGAGACTAAAGTTTGTCTTAGTTCGTCCAAAGTTAGTCTCATTCTAAGGTTTGTCTAAGTTCGTCCTTTGAAAGAGACTAACTTGGGACGAACTTAGACTAACTTGGGACGAACTTAGACAAACCTTAGAATGAGACTAAAGTTTGTCTTTGTTCATCCCAAGTTAGTCTCTTTAGTCTCATTCTAAGGTTTGTCTATGTTCGTCCTTAGAAAGAGACTAACTTGGGACGAACGTTTGTCATTGTTCGTCCCAAGTTAGTCTCGCTAGTCTTATTCTAAGGTTTGTCTAAGTTTGTCCTTAGAAAGAGACTAACTTGAGACGAACTTAGACAAACCTTAGAAAGAGACTAAAGTTTATCTTTGTTCTTCCCAAGTTAGTCTCGTTAGTCTCATTCTAAGGTTTGTCTAAGTTCGTCCTTTGAAAGAGACTAACTTTGGACGAACATAGACTAACTTGGGACGAACTTAGACAAACCTTACAATGAGACTAAAGTTTGTCTTTGTTCGTCCCAAGTTAGTCTCGTTAGTCTTATTCTAAGGTTTGTCTAAGTTCGTGCTTAGAAAGAGACTAACTTGGGACGAACTTAGACTAACTTGGGACGAACTTAGATAAACCTTAGAATGAGACTAACGTTTGTCATTGTTCGTCCCAAGTTAGTCTCGCTAGTCTCATTCTAAGGTTTGTTTAAGTTCGTCCTTAGAAAGAGACTAACTTGGGACGAACTTAGACAAACCTTAGAATGAGACTAAAGTTTGTCTTTGTTCTTCCCAATTTAGTCTCGTTAGTCTCATTCTAAGGTTTGTCTAAGTTTGTCCTTAGAAAGAGACTAACTTGGGAAAAACTTAGACTAACTTGGGACAAACTTAGACAAACCTTACAATGAGACTAAAGTTTGTCTTTGTTCGTCCCAAGTTAGTCTCGTTAGTCTTTTTTTAAGGTTTGTCTAAGTTCGTCCTTAGAAAGAGACTAACTTGGGACTAACTTAGACGAACTTGGGACGAACTTAGACAAAACTTAGAATGAGACTAACGTTTGTCATTGTTCGTCCCAAGTTAGACTCGCTAGTCTCATTCTAAGGTTTGTCTAAGTTCGTCCTTAGAAAAAGACTAACTTGGGACGAACTTAGACAAACCTTAGAATGAGACTAAAGTTTGTCTTTCTTCTTCCCAAGTTAGTCTCGTTAGTCTCATTCTAAGGTTTGTCTAATTTCGTCCTTAGAAAGAGACTAACTTGGGACGAACTTCGACTAACTTGGGACGAACTTAGACAAACCTTAGAATGAGACTAAAGTTTGTCTTTGTTCGTCCCAAGTTAGTCTCATTAGTCTCATTCTAAGGTTTGTCTAACTTCGTCCTTAGAAAGAGACTAACTTGGGACGAACTTAGACAAACCTTAGAATGAGACAAAAGTTTGTCTTTGTTCTTCCTAAGTTAGTCTCGTTCTAAGGTTTGTCTAAGTTCGTCCTTAGAAAGAGACTAACTTGGAACGAACTTACACTAACTTGGGATGAACTTAGACAAACCTTACAAAGAGACTAAAGTTTGTCTTTGTTCGTCCAAAGTTAGTCTCATTCTAAGGTTTGTCTAAGTTCGTCCTTAGAAAGAGACTAACTTGGGACGAACTTAGACTAACTTGGGACGAACTTAGACAAACCTTAGAATGAGACTAAAGTTTGTCTTTGTTCATCCCAAGTTAGTCTCGTTAGTCTCATTCTAAGGTTTGTCTATGTTCGTCCTTAGAAAGAGACTAACTTGGGACGAACGTTTGTCATTGTTCGTCCCAAGTTAGTCTCGCTAGTCTTATTCTAAGGTTTGTCTAAGTTTGTCCTTAGAAAGAGACTAACTTGAGATGAACTTAGACAAACCTTAGAAAGAGACTAAAGTTTATCTTTGTTCTTCCCAAGTTAGTCTCGTTAGTCTCATTCTAAGGTTTGTCTAAGTTCGTCCTTTGAAAGAGACTAACTTTGTACTAACATAGACTAACTTGGGGCGAACTTAGACAAACCTTACAATGAGACTAAAGTTTGTCTTTGTTCGTCCCAAGTTAGTCTCGTTAGTCTCGTTAGTCTTATTCTAAGGTTTGTCTAAGTTCGTGCTTAGAAAGAGACTAACTTGGGACGAACTTAGACAAACCTTACAATGAGACTAAAGTTTGTCTTTGTTCGTCCAAAGTTAGTCTCATTCTAAGGTTTGTCTAAGTTCGTCCTTTGAAAGAGACTAACTTGGGACGAACTTAGACTAACTTGGGACGAACTTAGACAAACCTTAGAATGAGACTAAAGTTTGTCTTTGTTCATCCCAAGTTAGTCTCTTTAGTCTCATTCTAAGGTTTGTCTATGTTCGTCCTTAGAAAGAGACTAACTTGGGACGAACGTTTGTCATTGTTCGTCCCAAGTTAGTCTCGCTAGTCTTATTCTAAGGTTTGTCTAAGTTTGTCCTTAGAAAGAGACTAACTTGAGACGAACTTAGACAAACCTTAGAAAGAGACTAAAGTTTATCTTTGTTCTTCCCAAGTTAGTCTCGTTAGTCTCATTCTAAGGTTTGTCTAAGTTCGTCCTTTGAAAGAGACTAACTTTGGACGAACATAGACTAACTTGGGACGAACTTAGACAAACCTTACATTGAGACTAAAGTTTGTCTTTGTTCGTCCCAAGTTAGTCTCGTTAGTCTTATTCTAAGGTTTGTCTAAGTTCGTGCTTAGAAAGAGACTAACTTGGGACGAACTTAGACTAACTTGGGACGAACTTAGACAAACCTTAGAATGAGACTAACGTTTGTCATTGTTCGTCCCAAGTTAGTCTCGCTAGTCTCATTCTAAGGTTTGTCTAAGTTCGTCCTTAGAAAGAGACTAACTTGGGACGAACTTAGACAAACCTTAGAATGAGACTAAAGTTTGTCTTTGTTCTTCCCAATTTAGTCTCGTTAGTCTCATTCTAAGGTTTGTCTAAGTTTGTCCTTAGAAAGAGACTAACTTGGGAAAAACTTAGACTAACTTGGGACAAACTTAGACAAACCTTACAATGAGACTAAAGTTTGTCTTTGTTCGTCCCAAGTTAGTCTCGTTAGTCTTTTTTTAAGGTTTGTCTAAGTTCGTCCTTAGAAAGAGACTAACTTGGGACTAACTTAGACGAACTTGGGACGAACTTAGACAAAACTTAGAATGAGACTAACGTTTGTCATTGTTCGTCCCAAGTTAGACTCGCTAGTCTCATTCTAAGGTTTGTCTAAGTTCGTCCTTAGAAAAAGACTAACTTGGGACGAACTTAGACAAACCTTAGAATGAGACTAAAGTTTGTCTTTCTTCTTCCCAAGTTAGTCTCGTTAGTCTCATTCTAAGGTTTGTCTAATTTCGTCCTTAGAAAGAGACTAACTTGGGACGAACTTCGACTAACTTGGGACGAACTTAGACAAACCTTAGAATGAGACTAAAGTTTGTCTTTGTTCGTCCCAAGTTAGTCTCATTAGTCTCATTCTAAGGTTTGTCTAACTTCGTCCTTAGAAAGAGACTAACTTGGGACGAACTTAGACAAACCTTAGAATGAGACAAAAGTTTGTCTTTGTTCTTCCTAAGTTAGTCTCGTTAGTCTCGTTCTAAGGTTTGTCTAAGTTCGTCCTTAGAAAGAGACTAACTTGGAACGAACTTACACTAACTTGGGACGAACTTAGACAAACCTTACAAAGAGACTAAAGTTTGTCTTTGTTCGTCCAAAGTTAGTCTCATTCTAAGGTTTGTCTAAGTTCGTCCTTAGAAAGAGACTAACTTGGGACGAACTTAGACTAACTTGGGACGAACTTAGACAAACCTTAGAATGAGACTAAAGTTTGTCTTTGTTCATCCCAAGTTAGTCTCGTTAGTCTCATTCTAAGGTTTGTCTATGTTCGTCCTTAGAAAGAGACTAACTTGGGACGAACGTTTGTCATTGTTCGTCCCAAGTTAGTCTCGCTAGTCTTATTCTAAGGTTTGTCTAAGTTTGTCCTTAGAAAGAGACTAACTTGAGATGAACTTAGACAAACCTTAGAAAGAGACTAAAGTTTATCTTTGTTCTTCCCAAGTTAGTCTCGTTAGTCTCATTCTAAGGTTTGTCTAAGTTCGTCCTTTGAAAGAGACTAACTTTGTACTAACATAGACTAACTTGGGACGAACTTAGACAAACCTTACAATGAGACTAAAGTTTGTCTTTGTTCGTTCCAAGTTAGTCTCGTTAGTCTCGTTAGTCTTATTCTAAGGTTTGTCTAAGTTCGTGCTTAGAAAGAGACTAACTTGGGACGAACTTAGACTAACTTGGGACGAACTTAGACAAACCTTAGAATGAGACTAACGTTTGTCATTGTTCGTCCCAAGTTAGTCTCGCAAGTCTCATTCTAAGGTTTGTCTAAGTTCGTCCTTAGAAAGACTAACTTGGGACGAACTTAGACAAACCTTAGAATGAGACTAAAGTTTGTCTTTGTTCTTCCCAATTTAGTTACGTTAGTCTCATTCTAAGGTTTGTCTAAGTTTGTCCTTAGAAAGAGACTAACTTGGGACGAACTTAGACTAACTTGGGACAAACCTAGACAAACCTTACAATGAGACTAAAGTTTGTCTTTGTTCGTCCCAAGTTAGTCTCGTTAGTCTTTTTTTAAGGTTTGTCTAAGTTCGTCCTTAGAAAGAGACTAACTTGGGACTAACTTTGACGAACTTGGGACGAAGTTAGACAAAACTTAGAATGAGACTAACGTTTGTCATTGTTCGTCCCAAGTTAGACTCGCTAGTCTCATTCTAAGGTTTGTCTAAGTTCGTCCTTAGAAAGAGACTAACTTGGGACGAACTTAGACAAACCTTAGAATGAGACTAAATTTGTCTTTCTTCTTCCCAAGTTAGTCTCATTCTAAGGTTTGTCTAATTTCGTCCTTAGAAAGAGACTAACTTGGGACGAACTTAGACCAACTTGGGATGAACTTAGACAAACCTTACAATGAGGCTAAAGTTTGTCTTTGTTCGTCCCAAGTTAGTCTCGTTAGTCTTATTCTAAGGTTTGTCTAAGTTCGTCCTTAGAAAGAGACTAACATGGGACGAACTTAGACTAACTTGGGACGAACTTAGACAAACCTTAGAATGAGACTAACGTTTGTCATTATTCGTCCCAAGTTAGTCTCGCTAGTCTCATTCTAGGGTTTGTCTAAATTCATCCTTAGAAAGAGACTAACTTGGGACGAACTTAGACTAACTTGGGACGAACTTAGACAAACCTTACAATGAGACTAAAGTTTGTCTTTGTTCGTCCCAAGTTAGTGTCGTTAGTCTCATTCTAAGGTTTGTCTAAGTTCGTCCTTAGAAAGAGACTAACTTGGGACGAGCTTAGACAAACCTTAGAATGAGACTAACGTTTGTTATTGTTCGTCCCAAGTTAGTCTCGGTAGTCTCATTCTAAGGTTAGTCTAAGTTCGTCCTTAGAAAGAGACTGACTTGGAACGAACTTAGACAAACCTTAGAATGAGACTAAAGTTTGTCTTTGTTTTTCCCAAGTTAGTCTCGTTAGTCTCATTCTAAGGTTTGTCTAATTTCGTCCTTAGAAAGAGACTAACTTGGGACGAACTTAGACAACCCTTAGAATGAGACTAAAGTTTATCTTTGTTCGTCCCAAGTTAGTCTCATTAGTCTCATTCTAAGGTTTGTCTAACTTCGTCCTTAGAAAGAGACTAACTTGGGACGAACTTAGACAAACCTTAGAATGAGACAAAAGTTTGTCTTTGTTCTTCCTAGGTTAGTCTCGTTAGTCACATTCTAAGGTTTGTCTAAGTTCGTGCTTAGAAAGAGACTAGCTTGGGACGAACTTAGACAAACCTTAGAATGAGACTAACGTTTGTCATTGTTCGTCCCAAGTTAGTCTCGCTAGTCTCATTCTAAGGTTTGTCTAAGTTCGTCCTTAGAAAGAGACTAACTTGGGACGAACTTAGACAAACCTTAGAATGAGACTAAAGTTTGTCTTTGTTCTTCCCAATTTAGTCTCGTTAGTCTCATTCTAAGGTTTGTCTAAGTTTCTCCTTAGAAAGAGACTAACTTGGGACGAACTTAGACTAACTTGGGACAAACTTTGACAAACCTTACAATGAGACTAAAGTTTGTCTTTGTTCGTCCCAAGTTAGTCTCGTTAGTCTTTCTTTAAGGTTTGTCTAAGTTCGTCCTTAGAAAGAGACTAACTTGGGACTAACTTAGACGAACTTGGGACGAACTTAGACAAAACTTGGAATGAGACTAACGTTTGTCATTGTTCGTCCCAAGTTAGACTCGCTAGTCACATTCTAAGGTTTGTCTAAGTTCGTCCTTAGAAAGAGACTAACTTGGGACGAACTTAGACAAACCTTAGAATGAGACTAAAGTTTGTCTTTCTTCTTCCCAAGTTAGTCTCATTCTAAGGTTTGTCTAATTTCGTCCTTAGAAAGAGACTAACTTGGGACGAACTTCGACTAATTTGGGACGAACTTATACCAACTTGGGATGAACTTAGACAAACCTTACAATGAGGCTAAAGTTTGTCTTTGTTCGTCCCAAGTTAGTCTCGTTAGTCTTATCCTAAGGTTTGTCTAAGTTCGTCCTTAGAAAGAGACTAACATGGGACGATCTTAGACTAACTTGGGACGAACTTAGACGAACCTTAGAATGATACTAACGTTTGTCATTGTTCGTCCCAAGTTAGTCTCGCTAGTCTCATTCTAGGGTTTGTCTAAATTCATCCTTAGAAAGAGACTAACTTGGGACGAACTTAGACTAACTTGGGACGAACTTAGACAAACCTTACAATGAGACTAAAGTTTGTCTTTTTTCGTCCCAAGTTAGTGTCGTTAGTCTCATTCTAAGGTTTGTCTAAGTTCGTCCTTAGAAAGAGACTAACTTGGGACGAGCTTAGACAAACCTTAGAATGAGACTAACGTTTGTTATTGTTCGTCCCAAGTTAGTCTCGCTAGTCTCATTCAAAGGTTAGTCTAAGTTCGTCATTAGAAAGAGACTAACTTGGGACGAACTTAGACAAACCTTAGAATGAGACTAAAGTTTGTCTTTGTTCTTCCCAAGTTAGTCTCGCTAGTCTCATTCTAAGGTTTGTCTAAATTCGTCCTTAGAAAGAGACTAACTTGGGATGAACTTAGACTAACTTGGGACGAACTTAGACAAACCTTAGAATGAGACTAAAGTTTGTCTTTGTTCGTCCCGAGTTAGTCTCATTAGTCTCATTCTAAGGTTTGTCTAAGTTCGTCCTTAGAAAGAGACTAACTTGGGACGAACCTAGACAAACCGTTGAATGAGACTACCGTTTGTTATTGTTCGTCCCAAGTTAGTCTCGCTAGTCTCATTCTAAGGTTAGTCTAAGTTCGTCCTTAGAAAGAGACTAAATTGGGATGAACTTAGACAAACCTTAGAATGAGACTAAAGTTTGTCTTTGTTCTTCCTAAGTTAGTCTCGTTAGTGTCATTCTAAGGTTTGTCTAAGTTCGTCCTTAGAAAGAGACTAACTTGGAACGAACTTACACTAACTTGGGACGAACTTAGACAAACCTTACAATGAGACTAAAGTTTGTCTTTGTTCGTCCAAAGTTAGTCTCATTCTAAGGTTTGTCTAAGTTCGTCCTTAGAAAGAGACTAACTTGGGACGAACTTAGACTAACTTGGGACAAACATAGACAAACCTTAGAATGACACTAAAGTTTGTCTTTGTTCATCCCAAGTTAGTCTCGTTAGTCTCATTCTAAGGTTTGTCTATGTTCGTCCTTAGAAAGAGACTAACTTGGGACGAACGTTTGTCATTGTTCATCCCAAGTTAGTCTCGCTAGTCTCATTATAAGGTTTGTCTAAGTTCGTCCTTAGAAAGAGGCAAACTTGGGACGAACTTAGACAAACCTTAGAATGAGACTAAAGTTTGGCTTTGTTCTTCCCAATTTAGTCTCGTTAGTCTCATTCTAAGGTTTGTCTAAGTTTGTCCTTAGAAAGAGACTAACTTGGGATGAACTTAGACTAACTTGGGATGAACTTAGACAAACCTTACAATGAGGCTAAAGTTTGTCTTTGTTCGTCCCAAGTTAGTCTCGTTAGTCTTAATCTAAGGGTTGTCTAAGTTCGTCCTTAGAAAGAGACTAACATGGGACGAACTTTGACTAACTTGGGACGAACTTAGACAAACCTTAGAATGAGACTAACGTTTGTCATTGTTCGTCCCAAGTTAGTCTCGCTAGTCTCATTCTAAGGTTTGTCTAAATTCGTCCTTAGAAAGAGACTAACTTGGGATGAACTTAGACTAACTTGGGACGAACTTAGACAAACCTTAGAATGAGACTAAAGTTTGTCTTTGTTCGTCCCGAGTTAGTCTCATTAGTCTCATTCTAAGGTTTGTCTAAGTTCGTCCTTAGAAAGAGACTAACTTGGGACGAACCAAGACAAACCGTAGAATGAGACTACCGTTTGTTATTGTTCGTCCCAAGTTAGTCTCGCTAGTCTCATTCTAAGGTTAGTCTAAGTTCGTCCTTAGAAAGAGACTAAATTGGGATGAACTTAGACAAACCTTAGAATGAGACTAAAGGTTGTCTTTGTTCTTCCTAAGTTAGTCTCGTTAGTCTCATTCTAAGGTTTGTCTAATTTCATCCTTAGAAAGAGACTAATTTGGGACGAACTTAGACAACCCTTAGAATGAGACTAAAGTTTGTCTTTGTTCGTCCCAAGTTAGTCTCATTAGTCTCATTCTAAGGTTTGTCTAAGTTCGTCCTTAGAAAGAGACTAACTTGGGATGAACTTAGACAAACCATAGAATGAGACTAACGTTTGTTATTGTTCGTCCCAAGTTAGTCTCGCTAGTCTCATTCTAAGGTTAGTCAAAGTTCGTCCTTAGAAAGAGACTAAATTTCGGACGAACTTAGACAAACCTTAGAATGAGACTAAAGTTTGTCTTTGTTCGTCCCAAGTTAGACTCGCTAATCACATTCTAAGGTTTGTCTAAGTTCGTCCTTAGAAAGAGACTAACTTGGGACGAACTTCGACTAACTTGGGACGAACTTAGACCAACTTGGGATGAACTTAGACAAACCTTACAATGAGGCTAAAGTTTGTCTTTGTTCGTCCCAAGTTAGTCTCGTTAGTCTTATTCTAAGGTTTGTCTAAGTTCGTCCTTAGAAAGAGACTAACTTGGGACGAACTTAGACTAACTTGGGACGAACTTAGACAAACCTTACAATGAGACTAAAGTTTGTCTTTTTTCGTCCCAAGTTAGTGTCGTTAGTCTCATTCTAAGGTTTGTCTAAGTTCGTCCTTAGAAAGAGACTAACTTGGGACGAGCTTAGACAAACCTTAGAATGAGACTAACGTTTGTTATTGTTCGTCCCAAGTTAGTCTCGCTAGTCTCATTCAAAGGTTAGTCTAAGTTCGTCATTAGAAAGAGACTAACTTGGGACGAACTTAGACAAACCTTAGAATGAGACTAAAGTTTGTCTTTGTTCTTCCCAAGTTAGTCTCGCTAGTCTCATTCTAAGGTTTGTCTAAATTCGTCCTTAGAAAGAGACTAACTTGGGATGAACTTAGACTAACTTGGGACGAACTTAGACAAACCTTAGAATGAGACTAAAGTTTGTCTTTGTTCGTCCCGAGTTAGTCTCATTAGTCTCATTCTAAGGTTTGTCTAAGTTCGTCCTTAGAAAGAGACTAACTTGGGACGAACCTAGACAAACCGTTGAATGAGACTACCGTTTGTTATTGTTCGTCCCAAGTTAGTCTCGCTAGTCTCATTCTAAGGTTAGTCTAAGTTCGTCCTTAGAAAGAGACTAAATTGGGATGAACTTAGACAAACCTTAGAATGAGACTAAAGTTTGTCTTTGTTCTTCCTAAGTTAGTCTCGTTAGTGTCATTCTAAGGTTTGTCTAAGTTCGTCCTTAGAAAGAGACTAACTTGGAACGAACTTACACTAACTTGGGACGAACTTAGACAAACCTTACAATGAGACTAAAGTTTGTCTTTGTTCGTCCAAAGTTAGTCTCATTCTAAGGTTTGTCTAAGTTCGTCCTTAGAAAGAGACTAACTTGGGACGAACTTAGACTAACTTGGGACAAACATAGACAAACCTTAGAATGACACTAAAGTTTGTCTTTGTTCATCCCAAGTTAGTCTCGTTAGTCTCATTCTAAGGTTTGTCTATGTTCGTCCTTAGAAAGAGACTAACTTGGGACGAACGTTTGTCATTGTTCATCCCAAGTTAGTCTCGCTAGTCTCATTATAAGGTTTGTCTAAGTTCGTCCTTAGAAAGAGGCAAACTTGGGACGAACTTAGACAAACCTTAGAATGAGACTAAAGTTTGGCTTTGTTCTTCCCAATTTAGTCTCGTTAGTCTCATTCTAAGGTTTGTCTAAGTTTGTCCTTAGAAAGAGACTAACTTGGGATGAACTTAGACTAACTTGGGATGAACTTAGACAAACCTTACAATGAGGCTAAAGTTTGTCTTTGTTCGTCCCAAGTTAGTCTCGTTAGTCTTAATCTAAGGGTTGTCTAAGTTCGTCCTTAGAAAGAGACTAACATGGGACGAACTTTGACTAACTTGGGACGAACTTAGACAAACCTTAGAATGAGACTAACGTTTGTCATTGTTCGTCCCAAGTTAGTCTCGCTAGTCTCATTCTAAGGTTTGTCTAAATTCGTCCTTAGAAAGAGACTAACTTGGGATGAACTTAGACTAACTTGGGACGAACTTAGACAAACCTTAGAATGAGACTAAAGTTTGTCTTTGTTCGTCCCGAGTTAGTCTCATTAGTCTCATTCTAAGGTTTGTCTAAGTTCGTCCTTAGAAAGAGACTAACTTGGGACGAACCAAGACAAACCGTAGAATGAGACTACCGTTTGTTATTGTTCGTCCCAAGTTAGTCTCGCTAGTCTCATTCTAAGGTTAGTCTAAGTTCGTCCTTAGAAAGAGACTAAATTGGGATGAACTTAGACAAACCTTAGAATGAGACTAAAGGTTGTCTTTGTTCTTCCTAAGTTAGTCTCGTTAGTCTCATTCTAAGGTTTGTCTAATTTCATCCTTAGAAAGAGACTAATTTGGGACGAACTTAGACAACCCTTAGAATGAGACTAAAGTTTGTCTTTGTTCGTCCCAAGTTAGTCTCATTAGTCTCATTCTAAGGTTTGTCTAAGTTCGTCCTTAGAAAGAGACTAACTTGGGATGAACTTAGACAAACCATAGAATGAGACTAACGTTTGTTATTGTTCGTCCCAAGTTAGTCTCGCTAGTCTCATTCTAAGGTTAGTCAAAGTTCGTCCTTAGAAAGAGACTAAATTTCGGACGAACTTAGACAAACCTTAGAATGAGACTAAAGTTTGTCTTTGTTCGTCCCAAGTTAGACTCGCTAGTCACATTCTAAGGTTTGTCTAAGTTCGTCCTTAGAAAGAGACTAACTTGGGACGAACTTCGACTAACTTGGGACGAACTTAGACCAACTTGGGATGAACTTAGACAAACCTTACAATGAGGCTAAAGTTTGTCTTTGTTCGTCCCAAGTTAGTCTCGTTAGTCTTATTCTAAGGTTTGTCTAAGTTCGTCCTTAGAAAGAGACTAACATGGGACGAACTTAGACTAACTTGGGGCGAACTTAGACAAACCTTAGAATGAGACTAACGTTTGTCATTGTTCGTCCCAAGTTAGTCTCGCTAGTCTCATTCTAGGGTTTGTCTAAATTCATCCTTAGAAAGATACTAACTTGGGACGAACTTAGACTAACTTGGGACGAACTTAGACAAACCTTACAATGAGACTAAAGTTTGTCTTTGTTCGTCCCAAGTTAGTGTCGTTAGTCTCATTCTAAGGTTTGTCTAAGTTCGTCCTTAGAAAGAGACTAACTTGGGACGAGCTTAGACAAACCTTAGAATGAGACTAACGTTTGTTATTGTTCGTCCCAAGTTAGTCTCGGTAGTCTCATTCTAAGGTTAGTCTAAGTTCGTCCTTAGAAAGAGACTGACTTGGGACGAACTTAGACAAACCTTAGAATGAGACTAAAGTTTGTCTTTGTTCTTCCCAAGTTAGTCTCGTTAGTCTCATTCTAAGGTTTGTCTAATTTCGTCCTTAGAAAGAGACTAACTTGGGACGAACTTAGACAACCCTTAGAATGAGACTAAAGTTTATCTTTGTTCGTCCCAAGTTAGTCTCATTCTAAGGTTTGTCTAACTTCGTCCTTAGAAAGAGACTAACTTGGGACGAACTTAGACAAACCTTAGAATGAGACAAAAGTTTGTCTTTGTTCTTCCTAGGTTAGTCTCGTTAGTCTCATTCTAAGGTTTGTCTAAGTTCGTGCTTAGAAAGAGACTAGCTTGGGACGAACTTAGACAAACCTTAGAATGAGACTAACGTTTGTCATTGTTCGTCCCAAGTTAGTCTCGCTAGTCTCATTCTAAGGTTTGTCTAAGTTCTTCCTTAGAAAGAGACTAACTTGGGACGAACTTAGACAAACCTTAGAATGAGACTAAAGTTTGTCTTTGTTCTTCCCAATTTAGTCTCGTTAGTCTCATTCTAAGGTTTGTCTAAGTTTGTCCTTAGAAAGAGACTAACTTGGGACGAACTTAGACTAACTTGGGACAAACTTTGACAAACCTTACAATGAGACTAAAGTTTGTCTTTGTTCGTCCCAAGTTAGTCTCGTTAGTCTTTCTTTAAGGTTTGTCTAAGTTCGTCCTTAGAAAGAGACTAACTTGGGACTAACTTAGACGAACTTGGGACGAACTTAGACAAAACTTGGAATGAGACTAACGTTTGTCATTGTTCGTCCCAAGTTAGACTCGCTAGTCACATTCTAAGGTTTGTCTAAGTTCGTCCTTAGAAAGAGACTAACTTGGGACGAACTTAGACAAACCTTAGAATGAGACTAAAGTTTGTCTTTCTTCTTCCCAAGTTAGTCTCATTCTAAGGTTTGTCTAATTTCGTCCTTAGAAACAGACTAACTTGGGACGAACTTCGACTAACTTGGGACGAACTTATACCAACTTGGGATGAACTTAGACAAACCTTACAATGAGGCTAAAGTTTGTCTTTGTTCGTCCCAAGTTAGTCTCGTTAGTCTTATTCTAAGGTTTGTCTAAATTCGTCCTTAGAAAGAGACTAACATGGGACGATCTTAGACTAACTTGGGACGAACTTAGACGAACCTTAGAATGAGACTAACGTTTGTCATTGTTCGTCCCAAGTTAGTCTCGCTAGTCTCATTCTAGGGTTTGTCTAAATTCATCCTTAGAAAGAGACTAACTTGGGACGAACTTAGACTAACTTGGGACGAACTTAGACAAACCTTACAATGAGACTAAAGTTTGTCTTTTTTCGTCCCAAGTTAGTGTCGTTAGTCTCATTCTAAGGTTTGTCTAAGTTCGTCCTTAGAAAGAGACTAACTTGGGACGAGCTTAGACAAACCTTAGAATGAGACTAACGTTTGTTATTGTTCGTCCCAAGTTAGTCTCGCTAGTCTCATTCAAAGGTTAGTCTAAGTTCGTCATTAGAAAGAGACTAACTTGGGACGAACTTAGACAAACCTTAGATTGAGACTAAAGTTTGTCTTTGTTCGTCCCGAGTTAGTCTCATTAGTCTCATTCTAAGGTTTGTCTAAGTTCGTCCTTAGAAAGAGACTAACTTGGGACGAACCTACACTAACTTGGGACGAACTTAGACAAACCTTACAATGAGACTAAAGTTTGTCTTTGTTCGTCCAAAGTTAGTCTCATTCTAAGGTTTGTCTAAGTTCGTCCTTAGAAAGAGACTAACTTGGGACGAACTTAGACTAACTTGGGACAAACTTAGACAAACCTTAGAATGACACTAAAGTTTGTCTTTGTTCGTCCCAAGTTAGTCTCGCTAGTCTCATTCTAGGGTTTGTCTAAATTCATCCTTAGAAAGAGACTAACTTGGGACGAACTTAGACTAACTTGGGACGAACTTAGACAAACCTTACAATGAGACTAAAGTTTGTCTTTTTTCGTCCCAAGTTAGTGTCGTTAGTCTCATTCTAAGGTTTGTCTAAGTTCGTCCTTAGAAAGAGACTAACTTGGGACGAGCTTAGACAAACCTTAGAATGAGACTAACGTTTGTTATTGTTCGTCCCAAGTTAGTCTCGCTAGTCTCATTCAAAGGTTAGTCTAAGTTCGTCATTAGAAAGAGACTAACTTGGGACGAACTTAGACAAACCTTAGAATGAGACTAAAGTTTGTCTTTGTTCTTCCCAAGTTAGTCTCGCTAGTCTCATTCTAAGGTTTGTCTAAATTCGTCCTTAGAAAGAGACTAACTTGGGATGAACTTAGACTAACTTGGGACGAACTTAGACAAACCTTAGAATGAGACTAAAGTTTGTCTTTGTTCGTCCCGAGTTAGTCTCGTTAGTGTCATTCTAAGGTTTGTCTAAGTTCGTCCTTAGAAAGAGACTAACTTGGAACGAACTTACACTAACTTGGGACGAACTTAGACAAACCTTACAATGAGACTAAAGTTTGTCTTTGTTCGTCCAAAGTTAGTCTCATTCTAAGGTTTGTCTAAGTTCGTCCTTAGAAAGAGACTAACTTGGGACGAACTTAGACTAACTTGGGACAAACTTAGACAAACCTTAGAATGACACTAAAGTTTGTCTTTGTTCATCCCAAGTTAGTCTCGTTAGTCTCATTCTAAGGTTTGTCTATGTTCGTCCTTAGAAAGAGACTAACTTGGGACGAACGTTTGTCATTGTTCATCCCAAGTTAGTCTCGCTAGTCTCATTATAAGGTTTGTCTAAGTTCGTCCTTAGAAAGAGGCAAACTTGGGACGAACTTAGACAAACCTTAGAATGAGACTAAAGTTTGGCTTTGTTCTTCCCAATTTATTCTCGTTAGTCTCATTCTAAGGTTTGTCTAAGTTTGTCCTTAGAAAGAGACTAACTTGGGATGAACTTAGACTAACTTGGGATGAACTTAGACAAACCTTACAATGAGGCTAAAGTTTGTCTTTGTTCGTCCCAAGTTAGTCTCGTTAGTCTTAATCTAAGGGTTGTCTAAGTTCGTCCTTAGAAAGAGACTAACATGGGACGAACTTTGACTAACTTGGGACGAACTTAGACAAACCTTAGAATGAGACTAACGTTTGTCATTGTTCGTCCCAAGTTAGTCTCGCTAGTCTCATTCTAAGGTTTGTCTAAATTCGTCCTTAGAAAGAGACTAACTTGGGATGAACTTAGACTAACTTGGGACGAACTTAGACAAACCTTAGAATGAGACTAAAGTTTGTCTTTGTTCGTCCCGAGTTAGTCTCATTAGTCTCATTCTAAGGTTTGTCTAAGTTCGTCCTTAGAAAGAGACTAACTTGGGACGAACCTAGACAAACCGTAGAATGAGACTACCGTTTGTTATTGTTCGTCCCAAGTTAGTCTCGCTAGTCTCATTCTAAGGTTAGTCTAAGTTCGTCCTTAGAAAGAGACTAAATTGGGATGAACTTAGACAAACCTTAGAATGAGACTAAAGGTTGTCTTTGTTCTTCCTAAGTTAGTCTCGTTAGTCTCATTCTAAGGTTTGTCTAATTTCATCCTTAGAAAGAGACTAATTTGGGACGAACTTAGACAACCCTTAGAATGAGACTAAAGTTTGTCTTTGTTCGTCCCAAGTTAGTCTCATTAGTCTCATTCTAAGGTTTGTCTAAGTTCGTCCTTAGAAAGAGACTAACTTGGGATGAACTTAGACAAACCATAGAATGAGACTAACGTTTGTTATTGTTCGTCCCAAGTTAGTCTCGCTAGTCTCATTCTAAGGTTAGTCAAAGTTCGTCCTTAGAAAGAGACTAAATTTCGGACGAACTTAGACAAACCTTAGAATGAGACTAAAGTTTGTCTTTGTTCGTCCCAAGTTAGACTCGCTAGTCACATTCTAAGGTTTGTCTAAGTTCGTCCTTAGAAAGAGACTAACTTGGGACGAACTTAGACAAACCTTAGAATGACACTAAAGTTTGTCTTTCTTCTTCCCAAGTTAGTCTCATTCTAAGGTTTGTCTAATTTCGTCCTTAGAAAGAGACTAACTTGGGACGAACTTCGACTAACTTGGGACGAACTTAGACCAACTTGGGATGAACTTAGACAAACCTTACAATGAGGCTAAAGTTTGTCTTTGTTCGTCCCAAGTTAGTCTCGTTAGTCTTATTCTAAGGTTTGTCTAAGTTCGTCCTTAGAAAGAGACTAACATGGGACGAACTTAGACAAACCTTAGAATGAGACTAACGTTTGTCATTGTTCGTCCCAAGTTAGTCTCGCTAGTCTCATTCTAGGGTTTGTCTAAATTCATCCTTAGAAAGAGACTAACTTGGGACGAACTTAGACTAACTTGGGACGAACTTAGACAAACCTTACAATGAGACTAAAGTTTGTCTTTGTTCGTCCCAAGTTAGTGTCGTTAGTCTCATTCTAAGGTTTGTCTAAGTTCGTCCTTAGAAAGAGACTAACTTGGGACGAGCTTAGACAAACCTTAGAATGAGACTAACGTTTGTTATTGTTCGTCCCAAGTTAGTCTCGCTAGTCTCATTCTAAGGTTAGTCTAAGTTCGTCCTTAGAAAGAGACTAACTTGGGACAAACTTAGACAAACCTTAGAATGAGACTAAAGTTTGTCTTTGTTCTTCCCAATTTAGTCTCGTTAGTCTCATTCTAAGGTTTGCCTAAGTTTGTCCTTAGAAAGAGACTAACTTGGGACGAACTTAGACTAACTTGGGACAAACTTTGACAAACCTTACAATGAGACTAAAGTTTGTCTTTGTTCGTCCCAAGTTAGTCTCGTTAGTCTTTCTTTAAGGTTTGTCTAAGTTCGTCCTTAGAAAGAGACTAACTTGGGACTAACTTAGACGAACTTGGGACGAACTTAGACAAAACTTAGAATGAGACTAACGTTTGTCATTGTTCGTCCCAAGTTAGACTCGCTAGTCACATTCTAAGGTTTGTCTAAGTTCGTCCTTAGAAAGAGACTAACTTGGGACGAACTTAGACAAACCTTAGAATGAGACTAAAGTTTGTCTTTCTTCTTCCCAAGTTAGTCTCACTCTAAGGTTTGTCTAATTTCGTCCTTAGAAAGAGACTAACTTGGGACGAACTTCGACTAACTTGGGACGAACTTAGACCAACTTGGGATGAACTTAGACAAACCTTACAATGAGGCTAAAGTTTGTCTTTGTTCGTCCCAAGTTAGTCTCGTTAGTCTTATTCTAAGGTTTGTCTAAGTTCGTCCTTAGAAAGAGACTAACATGGGACGACCTTAGACTAACTTGGGACGAACTTAGACGAACCTTAGAATGACACTAACGTTTGTCATTGTTCGTCCCAAGTTAGTCTCGCTAGTCTCATTCTAGGGTTTGTCTAAATTCATCCTTAGAAAGAGACTAACTTGGGACGAACTTAGACAAACCTTACAATGAGACTAAAGTTTGTCTTTTTTCGTCCCAAGTTAGTGTCGTTAGTCTCATTCTAAGGTTTGTCTAAGTTCGTCCTTAGAAAGAGACAAACTTGGGACGATCTTAGACAAACCTTAGAATGAGACTAACGTTTGTTATTGTTCGTCCCAAGTTAGTCTCGCTAGTCTCATTCTAAGGTTAGTCTAAGTTCGTCATTAGAAAGAGACTAACTTGGGACGAACTTAGACAAACCTTAGAATGAGACTAAAGTTTGTCTTTGTTCTTCCCAAGTTAGTCTCGTTAGTCTCATTCTAAGGTTTGTCTAATTTCGTCCTTAGAAAGAGACTAACTTTGGACGAACTTCGACTAACTTGGGACGAACTTAGACAACCCTTAGAATGAGACTAAAGTTTTTCTTTGTTCGTCCCAAGTTAGTCTCATTAGTCTCATTCTAAGGTTTGTCTAACTTCGTCCTTAGAAAGAGACTAACTTGGGACGAACTTAGACAAACCTTAGAAAGAGACTAAAGTTTATCTTTGTTCTTCCCAAGTTAGTCTCATTCTAAGGTTTGTCTAAGTTCGTCCTTAGAAAGAGACTAACTTGGGACGAACATAGACTAACTTGGGACGAACTTAGACAAACCTTACAATGAGACTAAAGTTTGTCTTTGTTCGTCCAAAGTTAGTCTCATTCTAAGGTTTGTCTTAGTTCGTCCTTAGAAAGAGACTAACTTGGGACGAACTTAAACTAACTTGAGACGAACTTAGACAAACCTTACAATGAGACTAAAGTTTGTCTTTGTTCATCCCAAGTTAGTCTCGTTAGTCTCATTCTAAGGTTTGTCTATGTTCGTCCTTAGAAAGAGACTAACTTGGGATGAACGTTTGTCATTGTTCGTCCCAAGTTAGTCTCGCTAGTCTTATTCTAAGGTTTGTCTAAGTTTGTCCTTAGAAAGAGACTAACTTGAGACGAACTTAGAGAAACCTTAGAAAGAGACTAAAGTTTATCTTTGTTCTTCCCAAGTTAGTCTCATTAGTCTCATTCTAAGGTTTGTCCAACTTCGTCCTTAGAAAGAGACTAACTTGGGACGAACTTAGACAAACCTTAGAATGAGACAAAAGTTTGTCCTTGTTCTTCCTAAGTTAGTCTCGTTAGTCTCATTCTAAGGTTTGTCTAAGTTTGTCCTTAGAAAGAGACTAACTTGGGACGAACTTAGACAAACCTTAGAATGAGACTAAAGTTTGTCTTTCTTCTTCCCAAGTTAGTCTCATTCTAAGGTTTGTCTAATTTCGTCCTTAGAAAGAGACTAACTTGGGACGAACTTAGACCAACTTGTGATGAACTTAGACAAACCTTACAATGAGGCTAAAGTTTGTCTTTGTTCGTCCCAAGTTAGTCTCGTTAGTCTCATTCTAAGGTTTGTCTAAGTTCGTCCTTAGAAAGAGACTAACATGGGACGAACTTAGACTAACTTGGGACGAACTTAGACAAACCTTAGAATGAGACTAACGTTTGTCATTGTTCGCCCCAAGTTAGTCTCGCTAGTCTCATTCTAGGGTTTGTCTAAATTCATCCTTAGAAAGAGACTAACTTGGGACGAACTTAGACTAACTTGGGACGAACTTAGACAAACCTTACAATGAGACTAAAGTTTGTCTTTGTTCGTCCCAAGTTAGTGTCGTTAGTCTCATTCTAAGGTTTGTCTAAGTTCGTCCTTAGAAAGAGACTAACTTGGGACGAGCTTAGACAAACCTTAGAATGAGACTAACGTTTGTTATTGTTCGTCCCAAGTTAGTATCGCTAGTCTCATTCTAAGGTTAGTCTAAGTTCGTCCTTAGAAAGAGACTGACTTGGGACGAACTTAGACAAACCTTAGAATGAGACTAAAGTTTGTCTTTGTTCTTCCCAAGTTAGTCTCGTTAGTCTCATTCTAAGGTTTGTCTAATTTCGTCCTTAGAAAGAGACTAACTTGGGACGAACTTAGACAACCCTTAGAATGAGACTAAAGTTTATCTTTGTTCGTCCCAAGTTAGTCTCATTAGTCTCATTCTAAGGTTTGTCTAACTTCGTCCTTAGAAAGAGACTAACTTGGGACGAACTTAGACAAACCTTAGAATGAGACAAAAGTTTGTCTTTGTTCTTCCTAAGTTAGTCTCGTTAGTCTCATTCTAAGGTTTGTCTAAGTTCGTCCTTAGAAAGAGACTAACTTGGAACGAACTTACACTAACTTGGGACGAACTTAGACAAACCTTACAATGAGACTAAAGTTTGTCTTTGTTCGTCCAAAGTTAGTCTCATTCTAAGGTTTGTCTAAGTTCGTCCTTAGAAAGAGACTAACTTGGGACGAACTTAGACTAACTTGGGACGAACTTAGACAAACCTTAGACTGAGACTAAAGTTTGTCTTTGTTCATCCCAAGTTAGTCTCGTTAGTCTCATTCTAAGGTTTGTCTAAGTTCGTCCTTTGAAAGAGACTAACTTTGGACGAACATAGACTAACTTGGGACGAACTTAGACAAACCTTAGAATGAGACTAAAGTTTGTCTTTGTTCGTCCCAAGTTAGTCTCGTTAGTCTTATTCTAAGGTTTGTCTAAGTTCGTGTTTAGAAAGAGACTAACTTGGGACGAATTTAGACTAACTTGGGACGAACTTAGACAAACCTTAGAATGAGACTAACGTTTGTCAGTGTTCGTCCCAAGTTAGTCTCGCTAGTCTCATTCTAAGGTTTGTCTAAGTTCGTCCTTAGAAAGAGACTAACTTGGGACGAACTTAGACAAACCTTAGAATCAGACCAAAGTTTGTCTTTGTTCTTCCCAATTTAGTCACGTTAGTCTCATTCTAAGGTTTGTCTAAGTTTGTCCTTAGAAAGAGACTAACTTGGGACGAACTTAGACTAACTTGGGACAAAACTAGACAAACCTCACAATGAGACTAAAGTTTCTCTTTGTTCGTCCCAAGTTAGTCTCGTTAGTCTTTTTTTAAGGTTTGTCTAAGTTCGTCCTTAGAAAGAGACTAACTTGGGACTAACTTAGACGAACTTGGGACGAACTTAGACAAAACTTAGAATGAGACTAACGTTTATCATTGTTCGTCCCAAGTTAGACTCGCTAGTCTCATTCTAAGGTTTGTCTAAGTTCGTCCTTTGAAAGAGACTAACTTGGGACGAACTTAGACAAACCTTAGAATGAGACTAAAGTTTGTCTTTCTTCTTCCCAAGTTAGTCTCATTCTAAGGTTTGTCTAATTTCGTCCTTAGAAAGAGACTAACTTGGGACGAACTTCGACTAACTTGGGACGAACTTAGACCAACTTGGGATGAACTTAGACAAACCTTACAATGAGGCTAAAGTTTGTCTTTGTTCGTCCCAAGTTAGTCTCGTTAGTCTTATTCTAAGGTTTGTCTAAGTTCGTCCTTAGAAAGAGACTAACATGGGACGAACTTAGACTAACTTGGGACGAACTTAGACAAACCTTAGAATGAGACTAACGTTTGTCATTGTTCGTCCCAAGTTAGTCTCGCTAGTCTCATTCTAGGGTTTGTCTAAATTCATCCTTAGAAAGAGACTAACTTGGGACGAACTTAGACTAACTATGGACGACCTTAGACAAACCTTACAATGAGACTAAAGTTTGTCTTTGTTCGTCCCAAGTTAGTGTCGTTAGTCTCATTCTAAGGTTTGTCTAAGTTCGTCCTTAGAAAGAGACTAACTTGGGACGAACTTAGACAAACCTTAGAATGAGACTAACGTTTGTTATTGTTCGTCCCAAGTTAGTCTCGCTAGTCTCATTCTAAGGTTAGTCTAAGTTCGTCCTTAGAAAGAGACTGACTTGGGACGAACTTAGACAAACCTTAGAATGAGACTAAAGTTTGTCTTAGCTCGTCCCAAGTTAGTCTCATTAGTCTCATTCTAAGGTTTGTCTAAGTTCGTCCTTAGAAAGAGACTAACTTGGGACGAACTTAGACAAACCTTAGAATGAGACTAAAGTTTGTCTTTGTTCGTCCCAATTTAGTCTCGTTAGTCTCATTCTAAGGTTTGTCTAAGTTTGTCCTTAGAAAGAGACTAACTTGGGACGAACTTAGACTAACTTGAGACAAACTTTGACAAACCTTACAATGAGACTAAAGTTTGTCTTTGTTCGTCCCAAGTTAGTCTCGTTAGTCTTTTTTTAAGGTTTGTCTAAGTTCGTCCTTAGAAAGAGACTAACTTGGGACTAACTTAGACGAACTTGGGACGAACTTAGACAAAACTTAGAATGAGACTAACGTTTGTCATTGTTCGTCCCAAGTTAGACTCGCTAGTCACATTCTAAGGTTTGTCTAAGTTCGTCCTTAGAAAGAGACTAACTTGGGACCAACTTAGACAAACCTTAGAATGAGACTAAAGTTTGTCTTTCTTCTTCCCAAGTTAGTCTCATTCTAAGGTTTGTCTAATTTCATCCTTAGAAAGAGACTAACTTGGGACGAACTTAGACCAACTTGGGATGAACTTAGACAAACCTTACAATGAGGCTAAAGTTTGTCTTTGTTCGTCCCAAGTTAGTCTTGTTAGTCTTATTCTAAGGTTTGTCTAAGTTCGTCCTTAGAAAGAGACTAACATGGGACGAACTTAGACTAACTTGGGACGAACTTAGACAAACCTTAGAATGAGACTAACGTTTGTCATTGTTCGTCCCAAGTTAGTCTCGCTAGTCTCATTCTAGGGTTTGTCAAAATTCATCCTTAGAAAGAGACTAACTTGGGACGAACTTAGACTAACTTGGGACGAACTTAGACAAACCTTACAATGAGACTAAAGTTTGTCTTTTTTCGTCCCAAGTTAGTGTCGTTAGTCTCATTCTAAGGTTTGTCTAAGTTCGTCCTTAGAAAGAGACTAACTTGGGACGAGCTAAGACAAACCTTAGAATGAGACTAACGTTTGTTATTGTTCGTCCCAAGTTAGTCTCGCTAGTCTCATTCTAAGGTTAGTCTAAGTTCGTCATTAGAAAGAGACTAACTTGGGACGAACTTAGACAAACCTTAGAATGAGACTAAAGTTTGTCTTTGTTCTTCCCAAGTTAGTCTCGTTAGTCTCATTCTAAGGTTTGTCTAATTTCGTCCTTAGAAAAAGACTAACTTTGGACGAACTTCGACTAACTTGGGACGAACTTAGACAACCCTTAGAATGAGACTAAAGTTTGTCTTTGTTCGTCCCAAGTTAGTCTCATTAGTCTCATTCTAAGGTTTGTCTAACTTCGTCCTTAGAAAGAGACTAACTTGGGACGAACTTAGACAAACCTTAGAAAGAGACTAAAGTTTATCTTTGTTCTTCCCAAGTTAGTCTCGTTAGTCTCATTCTAAGGTTTGTCTAAGTTCGTCCTTAGAAAGAGACTAACTTGGGACGAACATAGACTAACTTGGGACGAACTTAGACAAACCTTACAATGAGACTAAAGTTTGTCTTTGTTCATCCCAAGTTAGTCTCGTTAGTCTCATTCTAAGGTTTGTCTAAGTTCGTCCTTAGAAAGAGACTAACTTGGGACGAGCTTAGACAAACCTTAGAATGAGACTAACGTTTGTTATTGTTCGTCCCAAGTTAGTCTCGCTAGTCTCATTCTAAGGTTAGTCTAAGTTCGTCCTTAGAAAGAGACTGACTTGGGACGAACTTAGACAAACCTTAGAATGAGACTAAAGTTTGTCTTTGTTCTTCCCAAGTTAGTCTCGTTAGTCTCATTCTAAGGTTTGTCTAATTTCGTCCTTAGAAAGAGACTAACTTGGGACGAACTTAGACAACCCTTATAATGAGACTAAAGTTTATCTTTGTTCGTCCCAAGTTAGTCTCTTTAGTCTCATTCTAAGGTTTGTCTAACTTCGTCCTTAGAAAGAGACTAACTTGGGACGAACTTAGACAATTCTTAGAATGAGACAAAATTTGTCTTTGTTCTTCCTAAGTTAGTCTCGTTAGTCTCATTCTAAGGTTTGTCTAAGTTCGTCCTTAGAAAGAGACTAACTTGGAACGAACTTACACTAACTTGGGACGAACTTAGACAAACCTTACAATGAGACTAAAGTTTGTCTTTGTTCGTCCAAAGTTAGTCTCATTCTAAGGTTTGTCTAAGTTCGTCCTTAGAAAGAGACTAACTTGGGACGAACTTAGACAAACCTTAGAATGAGACTAAAGTTTGTCTTTGTTCATCCCAAGTTAGTCTCGTTAGTCTCATTCTAAGGTTTGTCTATGTTCGTCCTTAGAAAGAGACTAACTTGGGACGAACGTTTGTCATTGTTCGTCCCAAGTTAGTCTCGCTAGTCTTATTCTAAGGTTTGTCTAAGTTTGTCCTTAGAAAGAGACTAACTTGAGACGAACTTAGACAAACCTTAGAAAAATACTAAAGTTTATGTTTGTTCTTCCCAAGTTGGTCTCGTTAGTCTCATTCTAAGGTTTGTCTAAGTTCGTCCTTTGAAAGAGACTAACTTTGGACGAACATAGACTAACTTGGGACGAACTTAGACAAACCTTACAATGAGACTAAAGTTTGTCTTTGTTCGTCCCAAGTTAGTCTCGTTAGTCTCGTTAGTCTTATTCTAAGGTTTGTCTAAGTTCGTGCTTAGAAAGAGACTAATTTGGGACGAACTTAGACTAACTTGGGACGAACTTAGACAAACCTTAGAATGAGACTAACGTTTGTCATTGTTCGTCCCAAGTTAGTCTCGCTAGTGTCATTCTAAGGTTTGTCTAAGTTCGTCCTTAGAAAGAGACTAACTTGGGACGAACTTAGACAAACCTTAGAATGACACTAAAGTTTGTCTTTGTTCTTCCCAATTTAGTCTCGTTAGTCTCATTCTAAGGTTTGTCTAAGTTTGTCCTTAGAAAGAGACTAACTTGGGACGAACTTAGACTAACTTGGGACAAACTTTGACAAACCTTACAATGAGACTAAAGTTTGTCTTTGTTCGTCCCAAGTTAGTCTCGTTAGTCTTTTTTTAAGGTTTGTCTAAGTTCGTCCTTAGAAAGAGACTAACTTGGGACTAACTTAGACGAACTTGGGACGAACTTAGACAAAACTTAGAATGAGACTAACGTTTGTCATTGTTCGTCCCAAGTTAGACTCGCTAGTCTCATTCTAAGGTTTGTCTAAGTTCGTCCTTAGAAAGAGACTAACTTGGGACGAACTTAGACAAACCTTAGAATGAGACTAGCGAGTCTAACTTGGGACGAACAATGACAAACGTTAGTCTCATTCTAAGGTTTGTCTAATTTCGTCCTTAGAAAGAGACTAACTTGGGACGAACTTCGACTAACTTGGGACGAACTTAGACCAACTTGGGATGAACTTAGACAAACCTTACAATGAGGCTAAAGTTTGTCTTTGTTTGTCCCAAGTTAGTCTCGTTAGTCTTATTCTAAGGTTTGTCTAAGTTCGTCCTTAGAAAGAGACTAACATGGGACGAACTTAGACTAACTTGGGACGAACTTAGACAAACCTTAGAATGAGACTAACGTTTGTCATTGTTCGTCCCAAGTTAGTCTCGCTATTCTCATTCTAGGGTTTGTCAAAATTCATCCTTAGAAAGAGACTAACTTGGGACGAACTTAGACTAACTTGGGACGAACTTAGACAAACCTTACAATGAGACTAAAGTTTGTCTTTTTTCGTCCCAAGTTAGTGTCGTTAGTCTCATTCTAAGGTTTGTCTAAGTTCGTCCTTAGAAAGAGACTAACTTGGGACGAGCTTAAGCAAACCTTAGAATGAGACTAACGTTTGTTATTGTTCGTCCCAAGTTAGTCTCGCTAGTCTCATTCTAAGGTTAGTCTAAGTTCGTCATTAGAAAGAGACTAACTTGGGACGAACTTAGACAAACCTTAGAATGAGACTAAAGTTTGTCTTTGTTCTTCCCAAGTTAGTCTCGTTAGTTTCATTCTAAGGTTTGTCTAATTTCGTCCTTAGAAAGAGACTAACTTGGGACGAAATTCGACTAACTTGGGACGAACTTAGACAAACCTTAGAATGAGACTAAAGTTTGTCTTTGTTCGTCCCAAGTTAGTCTCATTAGTCTCATTCTAAGGTTTGTCTAACTTCGTCCTTAGAAAGAGACTAACTTGGGACGAACTTAGACAAACCTTAGAAAGAGACTAAAGTTTATCTTTGTTCTTCCCAAGTTAGTCTCGTTAGTCTCATTCTAAGGTTTGTCTAAGTTCGTCCTTAGAACGAGACTAACTTGGGACGAACATAGACTAACTTGGGACGAACTTAGACAAACCTTACAATGAGACTAAAGTTTGTCTTTGTTCGTCAAAAGTTAGTCTCATTCTAAGATTTGTCTTAGTTCGTCCTTAGAAAGAGACTAACTTGGGACGAACTTAGACTAACTTGGGACGAACTTAGACAAACCTTAGAATGAGACTAAAGTTTGTCTTTGTTCATCCCAAGTTAGTCTCGTTAGTCTCATTCTAAGGTTTGTCTATGTTCGTCCTTAGAAAGAGACTAACTTGGGACGAACGTTTGTCATTGTTCGTCCCAAGTTAGTATCGCTAGTCTTATTCTAAGGTTTGTCTAAGTTTGTCCTTAGAAAGAGACTAACTTGAGACGAACTTAGACAAACCTTAGAAAGAGACTAAAGTTTATCTTTGTTCTTCCCAAGTTAGTCTCATTAGTCTCATTCTAAGGTTTGTCTAACTTCGTCCTTAGAAAGAGACTAACTTGGGACGAACTTAGACAAACCTTAGAATGAGACAAAAGTTTGTCCTTGTTCTTCCTAAGTTAGTCTCGTTAGTCTCATTCTAAGGTTTGTCTAAGTTCGTCCTTAGAATGAGACTAACTTGGTCCGAACTTACACTAACTTGGGGCGAACTTAGACAAACCTTACAATGAGACTAAAGTTTGTCTTTGTTCGTCCAAAGTTAGTCTCATTCTAAGGTTTGTCTTAGTTCGTCCTTAGAAAGAGACTAACTTGGGACGAACTTAGACTAACTTGGGACGAACTTAGACAAACATTAGAATGAAACTAAAGTTCGTCTTTGTTCTTCCCAAGTTAGTCTCGTTAGTGTCATTCTAAGGTTTGTCTAAGTTCGTCCTTAGAAAGAGACTAACTTGGGACGAACTTAGACAAACCTTACAATGAGACTAAAGTTTGTCTTTGTTCGTCCCAAGTTAGTCTTGTTTGTCTCATTCTAAGGTTTGTCTAAGTTCGTCCTTAGAAAGCGACTAACTTGGGACGAACTTAGACTAACTTAGGACGAACTTACACAAACCTTAGAATGAGACTAAAGTTTGTCTTTGTTCGTCCCATGTTAGTCTCGCTAGTCTTATTCTAAGGTTTATCTAAGTTTGTCCTTAGAAAGGGACTAACTTGAGACGAACTTAGACAAACCTTAGAAAGAGACTAAAGTTTATCTTTGTTCTTCCCAAGTTAGTCTCGTTAGTCTCATTCTAAGGTTTGTCTAAGTTCGTCCTTAGAAAGAGACTAACTTGGGACGAACATAGACTAACTTGGGACGAACTTAGACAAACCTTACAATGAGACTAAAGTTTGTCTTTGTTCGTCCCAAGTTAGTCTCGTTAGTCTTAATCTAAGTTTTGTCTAAGTTCGTCCTTAGAAAGAGACTAACTTGGGACGAACTTAGACTAACTTGGGACGAACTTAGACAAACCTTAGAATGAGACTAACGTTTGTCATTGTTCGTCCCAAGTTAGTCTCGCTAGTCTCATTCTAAGGTTTGTCTAAGTTCGTCCTTAGAAAGAGACTAACTTGGGACGAAGTTAGACAAACCTTAGAATGAGACTAAAGTTTGTCTTTGTTCTTCCCAAGTTAGTCTCGTTAGTCTCATTCTAAGGTTTGTCTAAGTTCGTCCTTAGAAAGAGACTAACTTGGGACGAACTTAGACTAACTTGTTACGAACTTAGACAAACCTTACAATGAGACTAAAGTTTGTCTTTGTTCGTCCCAAGTTAGTCTCGTTAGTCTCATTCTAAGGTTTGTCTAAGTTCGTCCTTAGAAAGAGACTAACTTGGGACGAACTTAGACTAACTTGGGACGAACTTACACAAACCTTAGAATGAGACTAAAGTTTGTCTTTGTTCGTCCCAAGTTAGTCTCGTTAGTCTCATTCTAAGGTTTGTGTAAGTTCGTCCTTAGAAAGAGACTAACTTGGAACGAACTTACACTAACTTGGGACGAACTTAGACAAACCTTACAATGAGACTAATGTTTGTCTTTGTTCGTCCCAAGTTAGTCTCGTTAGTCTCATTCTAAGGTTTGTCTAAGTTCCTCCTTAGAAAGAGACTAACTTGGGACGAACTTAGACTAACTTAGGACGAACTTACACAAACCTTAGAATGAGACTAAAGTTTGTCTTTGTTCGTCCCATGTTAGTCTCGCTAGTCTTATTCTAAGGTTTATCTAAGTTTGTCCTTAGAAAGGGACTAACTTGAGACGAACTTAGACAAACCTTAGAAAGAGACTAAAGTTTATCTTTGTTCTTCCCAAGTTAGTCTCGTTAGTCTCATTCTAAGGTTTGTCTAAGTTCGTCCTTAGAAAGAGACTAACTTGGGACGAACATAGACTAACTTGGGACGAACTTAGACAAACCTTACAATGAGACTAAAGTTTGTCTTTGTTCGTCCCAAGTTAGTCTCGTTAGTCTTAATCTAAGGTTTGTCTAAGTTCGTCCTTAGAAAGAGACTAACTTGGGACGAACTTAGACTAACTTGGGACGAACTTAGACAAACCTTAGAATGAGACTAACGTTTGTCATTGTTCGTCCCAAGTTAGTCTCGCTAGTCTCATTCTAAGGTTTGTCTAAGTTCGTCCTTAGAAAGAGACTAACTTGGGACGAAGTTAGACAAACCTTAGAATGAGACTAAAGTTTGTCTTTGTTCTTCCCAAGTTAGTCTCGTTAGTCTCATTCTAAGGTTTGTCTAAGTTCGTCCTTAGAAAGAGACTAACTTGGGACGAACTTAGACTAACTTGTTACGAACTTAGACAAACCTTACAATGAGACTAAAGTTTGTCTTTGTTCGTCCCAAGTTAGTCTCGTTAGTCTCATTCTAAGGTTTGTCTAAGTTCGTCCTTAGAAAGAGACTAACTTGGGACGAACTTACACAAACCATAGAATGAGACTAAAGTTTGTCTTTGTTCGTCCCAAGTTAGTCTCGTTAGTCTCATTCTAAGGTTTGTCTAAGTTCGTCCTTAGAAAGAGACTAACTTGGAACGAACTTACACTAACTTGGGACGAACTTAGACAAACCTTACAATGAGACTAAAGTTTGTCTTTGTTCGTCCAAAGTTAGTCTCATTCTAAGGTTTGTCTAAGTTCGTCCTTAGAAAGAGACTAACTTGGGACGAACTTAGACTAACTTGGGACGAACTTAGACAAACCTTAGAATGAGACTAAAGTTTGTCTTTGTTCATCCCAAGTTCGTCTCGTTAGTCTCATTCTAAGGTTTGTCTAACTTCGTCCTTAGAAAGAGACTAACTTGGGACGAACTTAGACAATTCTTAGAATGAGACAAAAGTTTGTCTTTGTTCTTCCTAAGTTAGTCTCGTTAGTCTCATTCTAAGGTTTGTCTAAGTTCGTCCTTAGAAAGAGACTAACTTGGAACGAACTTACACTAACTTGGGACGAACTTAGACAAACCTTACAATGAGACTAAAGTTTGTCTTTGTTCGTCCAAAGTTAGTCTCATTCTAAGGTTTGTCTAAGTTCGTCCTTAGAAAGAGACTAACTTGGGACGAACTTAGACTAACTTGGGACGAACTTAGACAAACCTTAGAATGAGACTAAAGTTTGTCTTTGTTCATCCCAAGTTAGTCTCGTTAGTCTCATTCTAAGGTTTGTCTATGTTCGTCCTTAGAAAGAGACTAACTTGGGACGAACGTTTGTCATTGTTCGTCCCAAGTTAGTCTCGCTAGTCTTATTCTAAGGTTTGTCTAAGTTTGTCCTTAGAAAGAGACTAACTTGAGACGAACTTAGACAAACCTTAGAAAAATACTAAAGTTTATGTTTGTTCTTCCCAAGTTAGTCTCGTTAGTCTCATTCTAAGGTTTGTCTAAGTTCGTCCTTTGAAAGAGACAAACTTTGGACGAACATAGACTAACTTGGGACGAACTTAGACAAACCTTACAATGAGACTAAAGTTTGTCTTTGTTCGTCCCAAGTTAGTCTCGTTAGTCTTATTCTAAGGTTTGTCTAAGTTCGTGCTTAGAAAGAGACTAACTTGGGACGAACTTAGACTAACTTGGGACGAACTTAGACAAACCTTAGAATGAGACTAACGTTTGTCATTGTTCGTCCCAAGTTAGTCTCGCTAGTGTCATTCTAAGGTTTGTCTAAGTTCGTCCTTAGAAAGAGACTAACTTGGGACGAACTTAGACAAACCTTAGAATGACACTAAAGTTTATCTTTGTTCTTCCCAATTTAGTCTCGTTAGTCTCATTCTAAGGTTTGTCTAAGTTTGTCCTTAGAAAGAGACTAACTTGGGACGAACTTAGACTAACTTGGGACAAACTTTGACAAACCTTACAATGAGACTAAAGTTTGTCTTTGTTCGTCCCAAGTTAGTCTCGTTAGTCTTTTTTTAAGGTTTGTCTAAGTTCGTCCTTAGAAAGAGACTAACTTGGGACTAACTTAGACGAACTTGGGACGAACTTAGACAAAACTTAGAATGAGACTAACGTTTGTCATTGTTCGTCCCAAGTTAGACTCGCTAGTCTCATTCTAAGGTTTGTCTAAGTTCGTCCTTAGAAAGAGACTAACTTGGGACGAACTTAGACAAACCTTAGAATGAGACTAAAGTTTGTCTTTCTTCTTCCCAAGTTAGTCTCATTCTAAGGTTTGTCTAATTTCGTCCTTAGAAAGAGACTAACTTGGGACGAACTTCGACTAACTTGGGACGAACTTAGACCAACTTGGGATGAACTTAGACAAACCTTACAATGAGGCTAAAGTTTGTCTTTGTTCGTCCCAAGTTAGTCTCGTTAGTCTTATTCTAAGGTTTGTCTAAGTTCGTCCTTAGAAAGAGACTAACATGGGACGAACTTAGACTAACTTGGGACGAACTTAGACAAACCTTAGAATGAGACTAACGTTTGTCATTGTTCGTCCCAAGTTAGTCTCGCTATTCTCATTCTAGGGTTTGTCAAAATTCATCCTTAGAAAGAGACTAACTTGGGACGAACTTAGACTAACTTGGGACGAACTTAGACAAACCTTACAATGAGACTAAAGTTTGTCTTTTTTCGTCCCAAGTTAGTGTCGTTAGTCTCATTCTAAGGTTTGTCTAAGTTCGTCCTTAGAAAGAGACTAACTTGGGACGAGCTTAGGCAAACCTTAGAATGAGACTAACGTTTGTTATTGTTCGTCCCAAGTTAGTCTCGCTAGTCTCATTCTAAGGTTAGTCTAAGTTCGTCATTAGAAAGAGACTAACTTGGGACGAACTTAGACAAACCTTAGAATGAGACTAAAGTTTGTCTTTGTTCTTCCCAAGTTAGTCTCGTTAGTTTCATTCTAAGGTTTGTCTAATTTCGTCCTTAGAAAGAGACTAACTTGGGACGAAATTCGACTAACTTGGGACGAACTTAGACAAACCTTAGAATGAGACTAAAGTTTGTCTTTGTTCGTCCCAAGTTAGTCTCATTAGTCTCATTCTAAGGTTTGTCTAACTTCGTCCTTAGAAAGAGACTAACTTGGGACGAACTTAGACAAACCTTAGAAAGAGACTAAAGTTTATCTTTGTTCTTCCCAAGTTAGTCTCGTTAGTCTCATTCTAAGGTTTGTCTAAGTTCGTCCTTAGAAAGAGACTAACTTGGGACGAACATAGACTAACTTGGGACGAACTTAGACAAACCTTACAATGAGACTAAAGTTTGTCTTTGTTCGTCCAAAGTTAGTCTCATTCTAAGGTTTGTCTTAGTTCGTCCTTAGAAAGAGACTAACTTGGGACGAACTTAGACTAACTTGGGACGAACTTAGACAAACCTTAGAATGAGACTAAATTTTGTCTTTGTTCATCCCAAGTTAGTCTCGTTAGTCTCATTCTAAGGTTTGTCTATGTTCGTCCTTAGAAAGAGACTAACTTGGGACGAACGTTTGTCATTGTTCGTCCCAAGTTAGTCTCGCTAGTCTTATTCTAAGGTTTGTCTAAGTTTGTCCTTAGAAAGAGACTAACTTGAGACGAACTTAGACAAACCTTAGAAAAATACTAAAGTTTATGTTTGTTCTTCCCAAGTTAGTCTCGTTAGTCTCATTCTAAGGTTTGTCTAAGTTCGTCCTTTGAAAGAGACTAACTTTGGACGAACATAGACTAACTTGGGACGAACTTAGACAAACCTTACAATGAGACTAAAGTTTGTCTTTGTTCGTCCCAAGTTAGTCTCGTTAGTCTTATTCTAAGGTTTGTCTAAGTTCGTGCTTAGAAAGAGACTAACTTGGGACGAACTTAGACTAACTTGGGACGAACTTAGACAAACCTTAGAATGAGACTAACGTTTGTCATTGTTCGTCCCAAGTTAGTCTCGCTAGTGTCATTCTAAGGTTTGTCTAAGTTCGTCCTTAGAAAGAGACTAACTTGGGACGAACTTAGACAAACCTTAGAATGACACTAAAGTTTGTCTTTGTTCTTCCCAATTTAGTCTCGTTAGTCTCATTTTAAGGTTTGTCTAAGTTTGTCCTTAGAAAGAGACTAACTTGGGACGAACTTAGACTAACTTGGGACAAACTTTGACAAACCTTACAATGAGACTAAAGTTTGTCTTTGTTCGTCCCAAGTTAGTCTCGTTAGTCTTTTTTTAAGGTTTGTCTAAGTTCGTCCTTAGAAAGAGACTAACTTGGGACTAACTTAGACGAACTTGGGACGAACTTAGACAAAACTTAGAATGAGACTAACGTTTGTCATTGTTCGTCCCAAGTTAGACTCGCTAGTCTCATTCTAAGGTTTGTCTAAGTTCGTCCTTAGAAAGAGACTAACTTGGGACGAACTTAGACAAACCTTAGAATGAGACTAAAGTTTGTCTTTCTTCTTCCCAAGTTAGTCTCATTCTAAGGTTTGTCTAATTTCGTCCTTAGAAAGAGACTAACTTGGGACGAACTTCGACTAACTTGGGACGAACTTAGACCAACTTGGGATGAACTTAGACAAACCTTACAATGAGGCTAAAGTTTGTCTTTGTTCGTCCCAAGTTAGTCTCGTTAGTCTTATTCTAAGGTTTGTCTAAGTTCGTCCTTAGAAAGAGACTAACATGGGATGAACTTAGACTAACTTGGGACGAACTTAGACAAACCTTAGAATGAGACTAACGTTTGTCATTGTTCGTCCCAAGTTAGTCTCGCTATTCTCATTCTAGGGTTTGTCAAAATTCATCCTTAGAAAGAGACTAACTTGGGACGAACTTAGACTAACTTGGGACGAACTTAGACAAACCTTACAATGAGACTAAAGTTTGTCTTTTTTCGTCCCAAGTTAGTGTCGTTAGTCTCATTCTAAGGTTTGTCTAAGTTCGTCCTTAGAAAGAGACTAACTTGGGACGAGCTTAGGCAAACCTTAGAATGAGACTAACGTTTGTTATTGTTCGTCCCAAGTTAGTCTCGCTAGTCTCATTCTAAGGTTAGTCTAAGTTCGTCATTAGAAAGAGACTAACTTGGGACGAACTTAGACAAACCTTAGAATGAGACTAAAGTTTGTCTTTGTTCTTCCCAAGTTAGTCTCGTTAGTTTCATTCTAAGGTTTGTCTAATTTCGTCCTTAGAAAGAGACTAACTTGGGACGAAATTCGACTAACTTGGGACGAACTTAGACAAACCTTAGAATGAGACTAAAGTTTGTCTTTGTTCGTCCCAAGTTAGTCTCATTAGTCTCATTCTAAGGTTTGTCTAACTTCGTCCTTAGAAAGAGACTAACTTGGGACGAACTTAGACAAACCTTAGAAAGAGACTAAAGTTTATCTTTGTTCTTCCCAAGTTAGTCTCGTTAGTCTCATTCTAAGGTTTGTCTAAGTTCGTCCTTAGAAAGAGACTAACTTGGGACGAACATAGACTAACTTGGGACGAACTTAGACAAACCTTACAATGAGACTAAAGTTTGTCTTTGTTCGTCCAAAGTTAGTCTCATTCTAAGGTTTGTCTTAGTTCGTCCTTAGAAAGAGACTAACTTGGGACGAACTTAGACTAACTTGGGACGAACTTAGACAAACCTTAGAATGAGACTAAAGTTTGTCTTTGTTCATCCCAAGTTAGTCTCGTTAGTCTCATTCTAAGGTTTGTCTATGTTCGTCCTTAGAAAGAGACAAACTTGGGACGAACGTTTGTCATTGTTCGTCCCAAGTTAGTATCGCTAGTCTTATTCTAAGGTTTGTCTAAGTTTGTCCTTAGAAAGAGACTAACTTGAGACGAACTTAGACAAACCTTAGAAAGAGACTAAAGTTTATCTTTGTTCTTCCCAAGTTAGTCTCATTAGTCTCATTCTAAGGTTTGTCTAACTTCGTCCTTAGAAAGAGACTAACTTGGATGAACTTAGACAAACCTTAGAATGAGACAAAAGTTTGTCCTTGTTCTTCCTAAGTTAGTCTCGTTAGTCTCATTCTAAGGTTTGTCTAAGTTCGTCCTTAGAATGAGACTAACTTGGTCCGAACTTACACTAACTTGGGGCGAACTTAGACAAACCTTACAATGAGACTAAAGTTTGTCTTTGTTCGTCCAAAGTTAGTCTCATTCTAAGGTTTGTCTTAGTTCGTCCTTAGAAAGAGACTAACTTGGGACGAACTTAGACTAACTTGGGACGAACTTAGACAAACCTTAGAATGAAACTAAAGTTCGTCTTTGTTCTTCCCAAGTTAGTCTCGTTAGTGTCATTCTAAGGTTTGTCTAAGTTCGTCCTTAGAAAGAGACTAACTTGGGACGAACTTAGACAAACCTTACAATGAGACTAAAGTTTGTCTTTGTTCGTCCCATGTCAGTCTCGCTAGTCTTATGCTAAGGTTTATCTAAGTTTGTCCTTAGAAAGGGACTAACTTGAGACGAACTTAGACAAACCTTAGAAAGAGACTAAAGTTTATCTTTGTTCTTCCCAAGTTAGTCTCGTTAGTCTCATTCTAAGGTTTGTCTAAGTTCGTCCTTAGAAAGAGACTAACTTGGGACGAACATAGACTAACTTGGGACGAACTTAGACAAACCTTACAATGAGACTAAAGTTTGTCTTTGTTCGTCCCAAGTTAGTCTCGTTAGTCTTAATCTAAGGTTTGTCTAAGTTCGTCCTTAGAAAGAGACTAACTTGGGACGAACTTAGACAAACCTTAGAATGAGACTAACGTTTGTCATTGTTCGTCCCAAGTTAGTCTCGCTAGTCTCATTCTAAGGTTTGTCTAAGTTCGTCCTTAGAAAGAGACTAACTTGGGACGAAGTTAGACAAACCTTAGAATGAGACTAAAGTTTGTCTTTGTTCTTCCCAAGTTAGTCTCGTTAGTCTCATTCTAAGGTTTGTCTAAGTTCGTCCTTAGAAAGAGACTAACTTGGGACGAACTTAGACTAACTTGTTACGAACTTAGAGAAACCTTACAATGAGACTAAAGTTTGTCTTTGTTCGTCCCAAGTTAGTCTCGTTAGTCTCATTCTAAGGTTTGTCTAAGTTCGTCCTTAGAAAGAGACTAACTTGGGACGAACTTAGACTAACTTGGGACGAACTTACACAAACCTTAGAATGAGACTAAAGTTTGTCTTTGTTCGTCCCAAGTTAGTCTCGTTAGTCTCATTCTAAGGTTTGTCTAAGTTCGTCCTTAGAAAGAGACTAACTTGGGACGAACATAGACTAACTTGGGACGAACTTAGACAAACCTTACAATGAGACTAAAGTTTGTCTTTGTTCGTCCCAAGTTAGTCTCGTTAGTCTTATTCTAAGGTTTGTCTAAGTTCGTCCTTAGAAAGAGACTAACTTGGGACGAACTTAGACTAACTTGGGATGAAATTAGACAAACCTTAGAATGAGACTAACGTTTGTCATTGTTCGTCCCAAGTAAGTCTCGCTAGTCTCATTCTAAGGTTTGTCTAAGTTCGTCCTTAGAAAGAGACTAACTTGGGACGAAGTTAGACAAACCTTAGAATGAGACTAAAGTTTGTCTTTGTTCTTCCCAAGTTAGTCTCGTTAGTCTCATTCTAAGGTTTGTCTAAGTTCGTCCTTAGAAAGAGACTAACTTGGGACGAACTTAGACTAACTTGTTACGAACTTAGACAAACCTTACAATGAGACTAAAGTTTGTCGTTGTTCGTCCCAAGTTAGTCTCGTTAGTCTCATTCTAAGGTTTGTCTAAGTTCGTCCTTAGAAAGAGACTAACTTGGGACGAACTTAGACTAACTTGGGACGAACTTACACAAACCTTAGAATGAGACTAAAGTTTGTCTTTGTTCGTCCCAAGTTAGTCTCGTTAGTCTCATTCTAAGGTTTGTCTAAGTTCGTCCTTAGAAAGAGACTAACTTGGGACGAACTTAGACTAACTTGGGATGAACTTAGACAAACCTTACAATGAGACTAAAGTTTGTCTTTGTTCGTCCCAAGTTAGTCTCGTTAGTCTCATTCTAAGGTTTCTCTAAGTTCGTCCTTAGAAAGAGACTAACTTGGGACGAACTTAGACTAACTTAGGACGAACTTACACAAACCTTAGAATGAGACTAAAGTTTGTCTTTGTTCGTCCCAAGTTAGTCTCGCTAGTCTTATTCTAAGGTTTGTCTATGTTTGTCCTTAGAAAGGGACTAACTTGAGACGAACTTAGACAAACCTTAGAAAGAGACTAAAGTTTATCTTTGTTCTTCCCAAGTTAGTCTCGTTAGTCTCATTCTAAGGTTTGTCTAAGTTCGTCCTTAGAAAGAGACTAACTTGGGACGAACATAGACTAACTTGGGACGAACTTAGACAAACCTTACAATGAGACTAAAGTTTGTCTTTGTTCGTCCCAAGTTAGTCTCGTTAGTCTTATTCTAAGGTTTGTCTAAGTTCGTCCTTAGAAAGAGACTAACTTGGGAAGAACTTAGACTAACTTGGGACGAACTTAGAAAAACCTTAGAATGAGACTAACGTTTGTCATTGTTCGTCCCAAGTTAGTCTCGCTAGTCTCATTCTAAGGTTTGTCTAAGTTCGTCCTTAGAAAGAGACTAACTTGGGACGAACTTAGACAAACCTTAGAATGAGACTAAAGTTTGTCTTTGTTCTTCCCAAGTTAGTCTCGTTAGTCTCATTCTAAGGTTTGTCTAAGTTCGTCCTTAGAAAGAGACTAACTTGGGACGAACTTAGACTAACTTGTTACGAACTTAGACAAACCTTACAATGAGACTAAAGTTTGTCTTTGTTCGTCCCAAGTTAGTCTCGTTAGTCTCATTCTAAGGTTTGTCTAAGTTCGTCCTTAGAAAGAGACTAACTTGGGACGAACTTAGACAAACCTTAGAATGAGACTAAAGTTTGTCTTTCTTCTTCCCAAGTTAGTCTCATTCTAAGGTTTGTCTAATTTCGTCCTTAGAAAGAGACTAACTTGGGACGAACTTCGACTAACTTGGGACGAACTTAGACTAACTTGGGACGAACTTAGACAAACCTTACAATGAGACTAAAGTTTGTCTTTGTTCGTCCCAAGTTAGTGTCGTTAGTCTCATTCTAAGGTTTGTCTAAGTTCGTCCTTAGAAAGAGACTAACTTGGGACGAGCTTAGGCAAACCTTAGAATGAGACTAACGTTTGTTATTGTTCGTCCCAAGTTAGTCTCGCTAGTCTCATTCTAAGGTTAGTCTAAGTTCGTCATTAGAAAGAGACTAACTTGGGACGAACTTAGACAAACCTTAGAATGAGACTAAAGTTTGTCTTTGTTCTTCCCAAGTTAGTCTCGTTAGTTTCATTCTAAGGTTTGTCTAATTTCGTCCTTAGAAAGAGACTAACTTGGGACGAAATTCGACTAACTTGGGACGAACTTAGACAAACCTTAGAATGAGACTAAAGTTTGTCTTTGTTCGTCCCAAGCTAGTCTCATTAGTCTCATTCTAAGGTTTGTCTAACTTCGTCCTTAGAAAGAGACTAACTTGGGACGAACTTAGACAAACCTTAGAAAGAGACTAAAGTTTATCTTTGTTCTTCCCAAGTTAGTCTCGTTAGTCTCATTCTAAGGTTTGTCTAAGTTCGTCCTTAGAAAAAGACTAACTTGGGACGAACATAGACTAACTTGGGACGAACTTAGACAAACCTTACAATGAGACTAAAGTTTGTCTTTGTTCGTCCAAAGTTAGTCTCATTCTAAGGTTTGTCTTAGTTCGTCCTTAGAAAGAGACTAACTTGGGACGAACTTAGACTAACTTGGGACGAACTTAGACAAACCTTAGAATGAGACTAAAGTTTGTCTTTGTTCATCCCAAGTTAGTCTCGTTAGTCTCATTCTAAGGTTTGTCTATGTTCGTCCTTAGAAAGAGACTAACTTGGGACGAACGTTTGTCATTGTTCGTCCCAAGTTAGTATCGCTAGTCTTATTCTAAGGTTTGTCTAAGTTTGTCCTTAGAAAGAGACTAACTTGAGACGAACTTAGACAAACCTTAGAAAGAGACTAAAGTTTATCTTTGTTCTTCCCAAGTTAGTCTCATTAGTCTCATTCTAAGGTTTGTCTAACTTCGTCCTTAGAAAGAGACTAACTTGGATGAACTTAGACAAACCTTAGAATGAGACAAAAGTTTGTCCTTGTTCTTCCTAAGTTAGTCTCGTTAGTCTCATTCTAAGGTTTGTCTAAGTTCGTCCTTAGAATGAGACTAACTTGGTCCGAACTTACACTAACTTGGGGCGAACTTAGACAAACCTTACAATGAGACTAAAGTTTGTCTTTGTTCGTCCAAAGTTAGTCTCATTCTAAGGTTTGTCTTAGTTCGTCCTTAGAAAGAGACTAACTTGGGACGAACTTAGACTAACTTGGGACGAACTTAGACAAACCTTAGAATGAAACTAAAGTTCGTCTTTGTTCTTCCCAAGTTAGTCTCGTTAGTGTCATTCTAAGGTTTGTCTAAGTTCGTCCTTAGAAAGAGACTAACTTGGGACGAACTTAGACAAACCTTACAATGAGACTAAAGTTTGTCTTTGTTCGTCCCATGTCAGTCTCGCTAGTCTTATGCTAAGGTTTATCTAAGTTTGTCCTTAGAAAGGGACTAACTTGAGACGAACTTAGACAAACCTTAGAAAGAGACTAAAGTTTATCTTTGTTCTTCCCAAGTTAGTCTCGTTAGTCTCATTCTAAGGTTTGTCTAAGTTCGTCCTTAGAAAGAGACTAACTTGGGACGAACATAGACTAACTTGGGACGAACTTAGACAAACCTTACAATGAGACTAAAGTTTGTCTTTGTTCGTCCCAAGTTAGTCTCGTTAGTCTTAATCTAAGGTTTGTCTAAGTTCGTCCTTAGAAAGAGACTAACTTGGGACGAACTTAGACTAACTTGGGACGAACTTAGACAAACCTTAGAATGAGACTAACGTTTGTCATTGTTCGTCCCAAGTTAGTCTCGCTAGTCTCATTCTAAGGTTTGTCTAAGTTCGTCCTTAGAAAGAGACTAACTTGGGACGAAGTTAGACAAACCTTAGAATGAGACTAAAGTTTGTCTTTGTTCTTCCCAAGTTAGTCTCGTTAGTCTCATTCTAAGGTTTGTCTAAGTTCGTCCTTAGAAAGAGACTAACTTGGGACGAACTTAGACTAACTTGTTACGAACTTAGAGAAACCTTACAATGAGACTAAAGTTTGTCTTTGTTCGTCCCAAGTTAGTCTCGTTAGTCTCATTCTAAGGTTTGTCTAAGTTCGTCCTTAGAAAGAGACTAACTTGGGACGAACTTAGACTAACTTGGGACGAACTTACACAAACCTTAGAATGAGACTAAAGTTTGTCTTTGTTCGTCCCAAGTTAGTCTCGTTAGTCTCATTCTAAGGTTTGTCTAAGTTCGTCCTTAGAAAGAGACTAACTTGGGACGAACATAGACTAACTTGGGACGAACTTAGACAAACCTTACAATGAGACTAAAGTTTGTCTTTGTTCGTCCCAAGTTAGTCTCGTTAGTCTTATTCTAAGGTTTGTCTAAGTTCGTCCTTAGAAAGAGACTAACTTGGGACGAACTTAGACTAACTTGGGATGAAATTAGACAAACCTTAGAATGAGACTAACGTTTGTCATTGTTCGTCCCAAGTTAGTCTCGCTAGTCTCATTCTAAGGTTTGTCTAAGTTCGTCCTTAGAAAGAGACTAACTTGGGACGAAGTTAGACAAACCTTAGAATGAGACTAAAGTTTGTCTTTGTTCTTCCCAAGTTAGTCTCGTTAGTCTCATTCTAAGGTTTGTCTAAGTTCGTCCTTAGAAAGAGACTAACTTGGGACGAACTTAGACTAACTTGTTACGAACTTAGACAAACCTTACAATGAGACTAAAGTTTGTCGTTGTTCGTCCCAAGTTAGTCTCGTTAGTCTCATTCTAAGGTTTGTCTAAGTTCGTCCTTAGAAAGAGACTAACTTGGGACGAACTTAGACTAACTTGGGACGAACTTACACAAACCTTAGAATGAGACTAAAGTTTGTCTTTGTTCGTCCCAAGTTAGTCTCGTTAGTCTCATTCTAAGGTTTGTCTAAGTTCGTCCTTAGAAAGAGACTAACTTGGGACGAACTTAGACTAACTTGGGATGAACTTAGACAAACCTTACAATGAGACTAAAGTTTGTCTTTGTTCGTCCCAAGTTAGTCTCGTTAGTCTCATTCTAAGGTTTCTCTAAGTTCGTCCTTAGAAAGAGACTAACTTGGGACGAACTTAGACTAACTTAGGACGAACTTACACAAACCTTAGAATGAGACTAAAGTTTGTCTTTGTTCGTCCCAAGTTAGTCTCGCTAGTCTTATTCTAAGGTTTGTCTATGTTTGTCCTTAGAAAGGGACTAACTTGAGACGAACTTAGACAAACCTTAGAAAGAGACTAAAGTTTATCTTTGTTCTTCCCAAGTTAGTCTCGTTAGTCTCATTCTAAGGTTTGTCTAAGTTCGTCCTTAGAAAGAGACTAACTTGGGACGAACATAGACTAACTTGGGACGAACTTAGACAAACCTTACAATGAGACTAAAGTTTGTCTTTGTTCGTCCCAAGTTAGTCTCGTTAGTCTTATTCTAAGGTTTGTCTAAGTTCGTCCTTAGAAAGAGACTAACTTGGGAAGAACTTAGACTAACTTGGGACGAACTTAGAAAAACCTTACAATGAGACTAACGTTTGTCATTGTTCGTCCCAAGTTAGTCTCGCTAGTCTCATTCTAAGGTTTGTCTAAGTTCGTCCTTAGAAAGAGACTAACTTGGGACGAACTTAGACAAACCTTAGAATGAGACTAAAGTTTGTCTTTGTTCTTCCCAAGTTAGTCTCGTTAGTCTCATTCTAAGGTTTGTCTAAGTTCGTCCTTAGAAAGAGACTAACTTGGGACGAACTTAGACTAACTTGTTACGAACTTAGACAAACCTTACAATGAGACTAAAGTTTGTCTTTGTTCGTCCCAAGTTAGTCTCGTTAGTCTCATTCTAAGGTTTGTCTAAGTTCGTCCTTAGAAAGAGACTAACTTGGGACGAACTTAGACTAACTTGGGACGAACTTACACAAACCTTAGAATGAGACTAAAGTTTGTCTTTGTTCGTCCCAAGTTAGTCTCGTTATTCTCATTCTAAGGTTTGTCTAAGTTCGTCCTTAGAAAGAGACTAACTTGGGACGAACTTAGACTAACTTGGGATGAACTTAGACAAACCTTACAATGAGACTAAAGTTTGTCTTTGTTCGTCCCAAGTTAGTGTCGTTAGCCTCATTCTAAAGGTTTCTCTTTGTTCGTCCCAAGTTTGTCTAAGTTCGTCCCAAGTAAGTCTCTTTCTAAGGACGAACTTAGACAAACCTTAGAATGAGACTAACGAGACTAACTTGGGAAGAACAAAGACAAACTTTAGTCTCATTCTAAGGTTTGTCTAAGTTCGTCCCAAGTTAGTCTCTTTCTAAGGACGAAGTTTGACAACCCTTAGAATGAGACTAACGAGACTAACTTGAGAGGAACAAAGACAAACTTTAGTTTCATTCTAAGGTTTGTCTAAGTTCGTCCCAAGTTAGTCTAAGTTCGTCCCAAGTTAGTCTCTTTCTAAGGACGCACTTAGACAAACCTTAGAATGAGACTAACGAGACTAACTTGGGAAGAATAAAGACAAACTTGAGCCTCATTCTAAGGTTTGTCTAAGTTCGTCCCAAGTTAGTCTCCTTCTAAGGACGAACTTAGACAAACCTTAGAATGAGATTAACGAGACTAACTTGGGACGAACAAAGACAAACTTTAGTCTCATTCTAAGGTTTGACTAAGTTCATCACAAGTTAGTCTAAGTTCGTCCCAAGTTAGTCTCTTTCTAAGAACGAACTTAGACAAAACTTAGAATGAGACTAACGAGACTAACTTGGGAAGAACAAAGACAAACTTTAGTCTCATTCTAAGGTTTGTCTAAGTTCGTCCCAAGTTAGTCCAAGTTCGTCCCAAGTTAGTCTCTTTCGAAGGACGAACTTAGACAAACCTTAGAATGAGACTAACGAGACTAACTTGGGAAGAACAAAGACAAACTTTAGTCTCATTCTAAGGTTTGTCTAAGTTCGTCCCAAGTTAGTCTCTTTCTAAGGACGAACTTAGACAAACCTTAGAATGAGACTAGCGAGACTAACTTGGGACGAACAATGACAAACGTTAGTCTCATTCTAAGGTTTGTCTAAGTTCCTCCCAAGTTAGTCTCTTTCTAAGGACGAACTTAGACAAACCTTAGAATGAGACTAAGGAGACTAACTTGGGACGAACAAAGACAAACATTCGTCTCATTCGAAGGTTTGTCTAAGTTCGTCCGAAGTTAGTCTAAGTTCGTCCCAAGTTAGTCTCTTTCTAAGGACGAACTTAGACAAACCTTAGAATGAGACTAATGAGACTAACATGGGAAGAACAAAGACAAACTTTAGTCTCATTCTAAGGTTTGTCTAAGTTCGTCCCAAGTTAGTCTAAGTTCGTCCCAAGTTAGTCTCTTTCTAAGGACGAACTTAGACAAACCTTAGAATGAGACTAACGAGACTAACTTGGGACGAACAAAGACAAACTTTTGTCTCATTCTAAGGTTTGTCTAAGTTCGTCCCAAGTTAGTCTAAGTTCGTCCCAAGTTAGTCTAAGTTCGTCCCAAGTTAGTCTCTTTCTAAGGTTGCACTTAGCCAAACCTTAGAATGAGACTAACGAGATTAACTTGGGAAGAACAAAGACAAACTTTAGTCTCATTCTAAGGTCTGTCTAAGTTCATCCCAAGTTAGTCTAAGTTCGTCCCAAGTTAGTCTCTTTCTAAGGACAAACTTAGACAAACCTTAGAATGAGACTAACGAGACTAACTTGAGACGAACAAAGACAAACTTTAGTCTCATTCTAAGGTTCATCTAAGTTCGTCCCAAGTTAGTCTACGTTCGTCGCAAGTTAGTCTCTTTCTAAGGACGAACTTAGACAAACCTTAGAATGAGACTAACGAGACTAACATGGGAAGAACAAAGACAAACTTTTGTCTCATTCTAAGGTTTGTCTAAGTTCGTCCCAAGTTAGTCTAAGTTCGTACCAAGTTAGTCTCTTTCTAAGGACGCACTTAGACAAACCTTAGAATGAGACTAACGAGACTAACTTGGGAAGAACAAACACAAACGTTAGTCTCATTCTAAGGTTTGTCTAAGTTCGTCCCAAGTTAGTCTCATTCTAAGGTTTGTCTAAGTTCGTCCTTAGAGCGAGACTAACTTGGGACAAACAATGACAAACGTTAGTCTCATTCTAAGGTTTGTCTAAGTTTGTCCCAAGTTAGTCTCTTTTTAAGGACGAACTTAGACAAACTTTAGAATGAGACCAGCGAGACTAACTTGGGACGAATAATGACAAACGTTAGTCTCATTCTAAGGTTTGTCTAAGTTTGTCCTAAGTTAGTCTCTTTCTAAGGACGAACTTAGACAAACCTTAGAATGAGACTAACAAGACTAACCTGGGAAGTACAAAGGCAAACTTTAGTCTCATTCTAAGGTTTGTTTAAGTTCGTCCCAAGTTGGTCTCCTTCTAAGGACGAACTCAGGCAAACCTTAGAATGAGACTAGCGAGACTAACTTGGGACGAACAATGACAAACGTTAGTCTCATTCTATGGTTTGTCTAAGTTCGTCCCAAGTTAGTCTCTTTCTAAGGACGAACTTAGACAAACCTTAGAATGAGACTAACGAGACTAACTTGGGAAGAACAAAGACAAACTTTAGTCTCATTCGAAGGTTTGTCTAAGTTCGTCCCAAGTTAGTCTCTTTCTATGGACGAACTTAGACAAACCTTAGAATGAGACTAACGAGACTAACTTGGGAAGAACAAAGACAAACTTTAGTCTCATTCTAAGGTTTGTCTAAGTTCGTCCCAAGTTAGTCTCTTTCTAAGGACGAACTTAGACAAACCTTAGAATGAGACTAGCGAGACTAACTTTGGACGAACAATAACAAACGTTAGTCTCATTCTTAGGTCTGTCTAAGTTCGTCCCAAATTAGTCTCTTTATAAGGACGAACTTAGACAAACCTTAGAATGAGATTAACGAGACTAACTTAGGATGAACAAAGACAAACTTTAGTCTCATTCTAAGGTTTGACTAAGTTCGTCCCAAGTTAGTCTAAGTTCGTCCCAAGTTAGTCTCTTTCCAAGGACGAACTTAGACAAAACTTAGAATGAGACTAACGAGACTAACTTGGGAAGAACAAAGACAAACTTTAGTCTCATTCTAAGGTTTGTCTAAGTTCGTCCCAAGTTAGTCTCTTTCGAAGGACGAACTTAGACAAACCTTAGAATGAGACTAACGAGACTAACTTGGGAAGAACAAAGGCAAACTTTAGTCTCATTCTAAGGTTTGTTTAAGTTCGTCCCAAGTTAGTCTCCTTCTAAGGACGAACTTAGACAAACCTTAGAATGAGACTAGCGAGACTAACTTGGGACGAACAATGACAAACGTTAGTCTCATTCTAAGGTTTGTCTAAGTTCGTCCTGAGTTAGTCTCTTTCTAAGGACGAACTTAGACAAACCTTAGAATGAGACTAACGAGACTAACTTGGGGCGAACAAAGACAAACTTTAGTCTCATTCTAAGGTTTGTCTAAGTTCGTCCCAAGTTAGTCTCTTTCTAAGGACGAACGTAGACAAATCTTAGAATGAGACTAAAGTGACTAACTTGGGACGAACAAAGACAAACTTTAGTCTCATTCTAAGGTTTGTCTAAGTTCGTCCCAAGTTAGTCTCTTTCGAAGGACGAACTTAGACAAACCTTAGAATGAGACTAACGAGACTAACTTGGGAAGAACAAAGGCAAACTTTAGTCTCATTCTAAGGTTTGTTTAAGTTCGTCCCAAGTTAGGCTCCTTCTAAGGACGAACTTAGACAAACCTTAGAATGAGACTAGTGAGACTAACTTGGGACGAACAATGACAAACGTTAGTCTCCTTCTAAGGTTTGTCTAAGTTCGTCCTGAGTTAGTCTCTTTCTAAGGACGAACTTAGACAAACCTTAGAATGAGACTAACGAGACTAACTTGGGACGAACAAAGACAAACTTTAGTCTCATTCAAAGGTTTGTCTAAGTTCGTCCCAAGTTAGTCTCTTTCTAAGGACGAACGTAGACAAATCTTAGAATGAGACTAACGTGACTAACTTGGGACGAACAAAGACAAACTTTAGTCTCATTCTAAGGTTTGTCTAAGTTCGTCCCAAGTTAGTCTCTTTCTAAGGACGAACTTAGACAAACCTTAGAATGAGACTAACGAGACTAACTTGGGAAGAACAAAGACAAACTTTAGTCTCATTCTAAGGTTTGTCTAAGTTCGTCCCAAGTTAGTCTCTTTCTAAGGACGAACTTTGACAAACCTTAGAATGAGACTAGCGAGACTAACTTGGGACGAACAATGACAAACGTTAGTCTCATTCTAAGGTTTGTCTAAGTTCGTCCCAAGTTAGTCTAAGTTCGTCCCAAGTAAGTCTCTTTCTAAGGACGAACTTAGACAAACCTTAGAATGAGACTAACGAGACTAACTTGGGAAGAACAAAGACAAACTTTAGTCACATTCTAAGGTTTGTCTAAGTTCGTCCCAAGTTAGTCTCTTTCTAAGGACGAACTTGCACAAACCTTAGAGTAAGACTTGCGAGACTAACTTAAGACAAACAATGACAAACGTTAGTCTCATTCTAAGGTTTCTAAGTTCGTCCCAAGTTAGTCTCTTTCTAAGGACGAACTTAGACAAACCTTAGAATGAGACTAACGAGACTAACTTGGGACGAACAAAGACAAACTTTAGTCTCATTCTAAGGTTTGTCTAAGTTCGTCCCAAGTTAGTCTAAGTTCGTCCCAAGTAAGTCTCTTTCTAAGGACGAACTTAGACAAACCTTAGAATGAGACTAACGAGACTAACTTGGGAAGAACAAAGACAAACTTTAGTCTCATTCTAAGGTTTGTCTAAGTTCGTCCCAAGTTACTCTCTTTCTAAGGACGAACTTTGACAAACCTTAGAATGAGACTAACGAGACTAACTTGGGAAGAACAAAGACAAACTTTAGTCTCATTCGAAGGTTTGTCTAAGTTCGTCCCAAGTTAGTCTAAGTTCGTCCCAAGTAAGTCTCTTTCTAAGGACGAACTTAGACAAACCTTAGAATGAGACTAACAAGACTAACTTGGGAAGAACAAAGACAAACTTTAGTCTCATTCTAACGTTTGTCTAAGTTCGTCCCAAATTACTCTCTTTCTAAGGACGAACTTTGACAAACCTTAGAATGAGACTAACGAGACTAACTTGGGAAGAACAAAGACAAACTTTAGTCTCATTCGAAGGTTTGTCTAAGTTCGTCCCAAGTTAGTCTAAGTTCGTCCCAAGTTAGTCTCTTTCTAAGGACGAACTTAGACAAACCTTAGAATGAGACTAACGAGACTAACTTGGGAAGAACAAAGACAAACTTTAGTCTCATTCTAAGGTTTGTCTAAGTTCGTAAAGTTAGTCTCTTTCTAAGGACGAACTTAGACAAACCTTAGAATGAGACTAGCGAGACTAACTTCGGACGAACAATAACAAACGTTAGTCTCATTCTAAGGTTTGTCAAAGTTCGTCCCAAGTTAGTCTCTTTATAAGGACGAACTTAGACAAACCTTAGAATGAGATTAACGAGACTAACTTGGGACGAACAAAGACAAACTTTAGTATCATTCTAAGGTTTGACTAAGTTCGTCCCAATTTAGTCTAAGTTCGTCCCAAGTTAGTCTCTTTCTAAGGACGAACTTAGACAAACCTTAGAATGAGACTAACGAGACTAACTTGGGAAGAACAAAGACAAACTTTAGTCTCATTCTAAGGTTTGTCTAAGTTCGTCCCAAGTTAGTCTCTTTCTAAGGACGAACTTAGACAAACCTTAGAATGAGACTAACGAGACTAACTTGGGCAGAACAAAGACGAACTTTAGTCTCATTCTAAGGTTTGTTTAAGTTCGTCCCAAGTTAGTCTCCTTCTAAGGACGAACTTAGACAAACCTTAGAATGAGACTAGCGAGACTAACTTGGGACGAACAATGACAAGCGTTAGTCTCATTCTAAGGTTTGTCTAAGTTCGTCCTAAGTTAGTCTCTTTCTAAGGACGAACTTAGACAAACCTTAGAATGAGAATAGCGAGACAAACTTGGGACGAACAAAGACAAACTTTAGTCTCATTCTAAGGTTTGTCTTAGTTCGTCCCAAGTTAGTCTCTTTCTAAGGACGAACTTAGACAAACCTTAGAATGAGACTAACGAGACTAACTTGGGAAGAACAAAGACAAACTTTAGTCTCATTCTAAGGTTTGTCTAAGTTCGTCCCAAGTTAGTCTCTTTCTAAGGACGAACTTAGACAAACCTTAGAATGAGACTAACGAGACTAACTTGGGACGAACAAAGACAAACTTTAGTCTCATTCTAAGGTTTGTCTAAGTTCGACCCAAGTTAGTCTCTTTCTAAGGACGAACTTAGACAAACCTTAGAATGAGACTAACGAGACTAACTTGGGACGAACAAAGACAAACTTTAGTCTCATTCTAAGGTTTGTCTAAGTTCGTCCCAAGTTAGTCTAAGTTCGTCCCAAGTAAGTCTCTTTCTAAGGACGAACTTAGACAAACCTTAGAATGAGACTAACGAGACTAACTTGGGAAGAACAAAGACAAACTTTAGTCTCATTCTAAGGTTTGTCTAAGTTCATCCCAAGTTACTCTCTTTCTAAGGACGAACTTTGACAAACCTTAGAATGAGACTAACGAGACTAACTTGGGAAGAACAAAGACAAACTTTAGTCTCATTCGAAGGTTTGTCTAAGTTCGTCCCAAGTTAGTCTAAGTTCGTCCCAAGTAAGTCTCTTTCTAAGGACGAACTTAGACAAACCTTAGAATGAGACTAACAAGACTAACTTGGGAAGAACAAAGACAAACTTTAGTCTCATTCTAACGTTTGTCTAAGTTCGTCCCAAGTTACTCTCTTTCTAAGGACGAACTTTGACAAACCTTAGAATGAGACTAACGAGACTAACTTGGGAAGAACAAAGACAAACTTTAGTCTCATTCGAAGGTTTGTCTAAGTTCGTCCCAAGTTAGTCTAAGTTCGTCCCAAGTTAGTCTCTTTCTAAGGACGAACTTAGACAAACCTTAGAATGAGACTAACGAGACTAACTTGGGAAGAACAAAGACAAACTTTAGTCTCATTCTAAGGTTTGTCTAAGTTCGTAAAGTTAGTCTCTTTCTAAGGACGAACTTAGACAAACCTTAGAATGAGACTAGCGAGACTAACTTCGGACGAACAATAACAAACGTTAGTCTCATTCTAAGGTTTGTCAAAGTTCGTCCCAAGTTAGTCTCTTTATAAGGACGAACTTAGACAAACCTTAGAATGAGATTAACGAGACTAACTTGGGACGAACAAAGACAAACTTTAGTATCATTCTAAGGTTTGACTAAGTTCGTCCCAATTTAGTCTAAGTTCGTCCCAAGTTAGTCTATTTCTAAGGACGAACTTAGACAAACCTTAGAATGAGACTAACGAGACTAACTTGGGAAGAACAAAGACAAACTTTAGTCTCATTCTAAGGTTTGTCTAAGTTCGTCCCAAGTTAGTCTCTTTCTAAGGACGAACTTTGACAAACCTTAGAATGAGACTAACGAGACTAACTTGGGAAGAACAAAGACGAACTTTAGTCTCATTCTAAGGTTTGTTTAAGTTCGTCCCAAGTTAGTCTCCTTCTAAGGACGAACTTAGACAAACCTTAGAATGAGACTAGCGAGACTAACTTGGGACGAACAATGACAAGCGTTAGTCTCATTCTAAGGTTTGTCTAAGTTCGTCCTAAGTTAGTCTCTTTCTAAGGACGAACTTAGACAAACCTTAGAATGAGAATAGCGAGACAAACTTGGGACGAACAAAGACAAACTTTAGTCTCATTCTAAGGTTTGTCTTAGTTCGTCCCAAGTTATTCTCTTTCTAAGGACGAACTTAGACAAACCTTAGAATGAGACTAACGAGACTAACTTGGGAAGAACAAAGACAAACTTTAGTCTCATTCTAAGGTTTGTCTAAGTTCGTCCCAAGTTAGTCTCTTTCTAAGGACGAACTTAGACAAACCTTAGAATGAGACTAACGAGACTAACTTGGGACGAACAAAGACAAACTTTAGTCTCATTCTAAGGTTTGTCTAAGTTCGTCCCAAGTTAGTCTCTTTCTAAGGACGAACTTAGACAAACCTTAGAATGAGACTAATGAGACTAATGAGACTAACGAGACTAACTTGCGAAGAACAAAGACAAACTTTAGTCTCATTCTAAGGTTTGTCTAAGTTCGTCCCAAGTTAGTCTCTTTCTAAGGACGAACTTTGACAAACCTTAGAATGAGACTAGCGAGACTAACTTGGGACCAACAATGACAAACGTTAGTCTCATTCTAAGGTTTGTCTAAGTTCGTCCCAAGTTAGTCTAAGTTCGTCCCAAGTTAGTCTCTTTCTAAGGACGAACTTAGACAAACGTTAGTCTCTTTCTAAGGTTTGTCTAAGTTCGTCCCAAGTTAGTCTCTTTCTAAGGACGAACTTAGACAAACCTTAGAATGAGACTAACGAGACTAACTTGGGACGAACAAAGACAAACTTTAGTCTCATTCTAAGGTTTGTCTAAGTTCGTCCCAAGTTAGTCTCTTTCTAAGGACGAACTTAGACAAACCTTAGAATGAGACTAATGAGACTAACGAGACTAACTTGCGAAGAACAAAGACAAACTTTAGTCTCATTCTAAGGTTTGTCTAAGTTCGTCCCAAGTTAGTCTCTTTCTAAGGACGAACTTTGACAAACCTTAGAATGAGACTAGCGAGACTAACTTGGGACCAACAATGACAAACGTTAGTCTCATTCTAAGGTTTGTCTAAGTTCGTCCCAAGTTAGTCTAAGTTCGTCCCAAGTTAGTCTCTTTCTAAGGACGAACTTAGACAAACGTTAGTCTCTTTCTAAGTTCGTCCCAAGTTAGTCTAAGTTCTTCCCAAGTTAGTCTCTTTCTAAGGACGAACAATGACAAACGTTAGTCTCATTCTAAGGTTTGTCTAAGTTCGTCCCAAGTTAGTCTCTTTCTAAGGACGAACTTAGACAAACCTTAGAATGAGACTAACGAGACTAACTTGGGAAGAACAAAGACAAACTTTAGTCACATTCTAAGGTTTGTCTAAGTTCGTCCCAAGTTAGTCTCTTTCTAAGGACGAACTTAGACAAACCTTAGAATGAGACTAACGAGACTAACTTGGGACGAACAAAGACAAACTTTAGTCTCATTCTAAGGTTTGTCTAAGTTCGTCCCAAGTTAGTCTCTTTCTAAGGACGAACTTAGACAAACCTTAGAATGAGACTAACGAGACTAACTTGGGACGAACAAAGACAAACTTTAATCTCATTCTAAGGTTTGTCTAAGTTCGTCCCAAGTTAGTCTCTTTCTAAGGACGAACTTAGACAAACCTTAGAATGAGACTAACGAGACTAACTTGGGAAGAACAAAGGCAAACTTTAGTCTCATTCTAAGGTGTGTCTAAGTTCGTCCCAAGTTAGTCTCTTTCTGAGGACGAACTTAGACAAACCTTAGAATGAGACTAACGAGACTAACTTGGGAAGAACAAAGACAAACTTTAATCTCATTCTAAGGTTTGTCTAAGTTCGTCCCAAGTAAGTCTCTTTCTAAGGACGAACTTAGACAAACCTTAGAATGAGACTAACGAGACTCACTTGGGACGAACAACGACAAACTTTAGTCTCATTCTAAGGTTTGTCTAAGTTCGTCCCAAGTTAGTCTGAGTTCGTCCCAAGTTAGTCTCTTTCTAAGGGCGAACTTAGACAAACCTTAGAATGAGACTAACGAGACTAACTTGGGAAGAACAAAGACACACTTTAGTCTCATTCTAAGGTTTCTAAGTTCGTCCCAAGTTAGTCTCTTTCTAAGGACGAACTTAGACAAACCTTAGAATGAGACTAACGAGACTAACTTGGGAAGAACAAAGATAAACTTTAGTCTCATTCTAAGGTTTGTGTAAGTTCGTCCCAAGTCAGTCTCTTTCTAAGGACGAACTTTGACAAACCTTAGAATGAGACTAACGAGACTAACTTGGGAAGAACAAAGACAAACTTTAGTCTCATTCTAAGGTTTGTCTAAGTTCGTCCCAAGTTTGTCTCTCTCTAAGGACGAACTTAGACAAAACTTAGAATGAGACTAACGAGACTAACTTGGGAAGAACAAAGACAAACTTTAGTCTCATTCTAAGGTTTGTCTAAGTTCGTCCCAAGTTAGTCTCTTTCTAAGGACGAACTTAGACAAACCTTAGAATGAGACTAACGAGACTAACTTGGGAAGAACAAAGACAAACTTTAGTCTCATTCTAAGGTTTGTCTAAGTTCGTCCCAAGTTAGTCTCTTTCTAAGGACGAACTTTGACAAACCTTAGAATGAGACTAGCGAGACTAACTTGGGACGAACAACGACAAACGTTAGTCTCATTCTAAGGTTTGTCTAAGTTCGTCCCAAGTTAGTCTAAGTTCGTCCCAAGTAAGTCTCTTTCTAAGGACGAACTTAGACAAACCTTAGAATGAGACTAACGAGACTAACTTGGGAAGAACAAAGACAAACTTTAGTCACATTCTAAGGTTTGTCTAAGTTCGTCCCAAGTTAGTCTCTTTCTAAGGACCAACTTGCACAAACCTTAGAGTAAGACTAGCGAGACTAACTTGGGACAAACAATGACAAACGTTAGTCTCATTCTAAGGTTTCTAAGTTCGTCCCAAGTTAGTCTCTTTCTAAGGACGAACTTAGACAAACCTTAGAATGAGACTAACGAGACTAACTTGGGACGAACAAAGACAAACTTTAGTCTCATTCGAAGGTTTGTCTAAGTTCGTCCCAAGTTAGTCTCTTTCTATGGACGAACTTAGACAAACCTTAGAATGAGACTAAGGAGACTAACTTGGGAAGAACAAAGACAAACTTTAGTCTCATTCTAAGGTTTGTCTAAGTTCGTCCCAAGTTAGTCTAAGTTCGTCCCAAGTTAGTCTCTTTCTAAGGACGAACTTAGACAAACCTTAGAATGAGACTAACGAGACTGACTTGGGACGAACAAAGACAAACTTTAGTCTCATTCTAACGTTTGTGTAAGTTCGTCCCAAGTTAGTCTAAGTTCGTCCCAAGTTAGTCTCTTTCTAAGGACGAACTTAGACAAACCTCAGAATGAGACTAACGAGACTAACTTGGGACGACCAAAGACAAACTTTAGTCTCATTGTAAGGTTTGTCTAAGTTCGTCCCAAGTTAGTCTAAGTTCGTCCCAAGTTAGTCTCTTTCTAAGGACGAACTTAGACAAACCTTAGAATGAGAGTGACGAGACAAACTTGGGAAGAACAAAGACAAACTTTAGTCTCATTCTAAGGTTTGTCTAAGTTCGTCCCAAGTTAGTCTCTTTCTAAGGACGAACTTAGACAAACCTTAGAATGAGACTAGCGAGATTAACTTGGGACGAACAATGACAAACGTTAGTCTCATTCTAAGGTTTGTCTAAGTTCGTCCCAAGTTAGTCTAAGTTCGTCCCAAGTTAGTCTCTTTCTAAGGACGAACTTAGACAAAACATAGAATGAGACTAACGTTCTCGTTAGTCTCATTCTATGGTTTGTCTAAGTTCGTCCCAAGTTAGTCTCTTTCTAAGGAAGAACTTAGACAAACCTTAGAATGAGACTAACGAGACTTACTTGGGAAGAACAAAGACAAACTTTAGTCTCATTCAAAGGTTTGTGTAAGTTCGTCCCAAGTTAGTCTAAGTTCGTCCCATGTTAGTCTCTTTCTAAGGACGAACTTAGACAAACCTTATAATAAGACTAACGAGACTAACTTGGGACGAACAAAGACAAACTTTAGTTTCATTGTAATGTTTGTCTAAGTTCCTCCCAACTTAGTCTAAGTTCGTCCCAAGTTAGTCTCTTTCTAAGGACGAACTTAGCCAAACCTTAGAATGAGACTAACGACACTAACTTGGGACGAACAAAGACAAACTTTAGTCTCATTCTAACGTTTTTGTAAGTGCGTCTTAAGTTAGTCAAAGTTCGTCCCAAGTTAGTCTTTTTCTAAGGACGAACTTAGACAAACCTTAGAATGAGACTAACGAGACTAACTTGGGACGAACAAAGACAAACTTTAGTCTCATTGTAAGGTTTGTCTAAGTTCGTCCCAAGTTAGTCTAAGTTCGTCCCAAGTTAGTCTCTTTCTAAGGACGAACTTCGACAAACCTTAGAATGAGAGTAACGAGACTAACTTGGGAAGAACAAAGACAAACTTTAGTCTCATTCTAAGGTTTGTCCAAGTTCGTCCCAAGTTAGTCTCTTTCTAAGGACGAACTTAGACGAACCTTAGAATGAGACTAGCGAGACTAACTTGGGACGAACAATGACAAACGTTAGTCTCATACTAAGGTTTTTCTAAGTTCGTCCCAAGTTAGTCTCTTTCTGAGGACGAACTTAGACAAACCTTAGAATGAGACTAACGAGACTAACTTGGGATGAACAAAGACAAACTTTAGTCTCTTTGTAAGGTTTGTCTAAGTTCGTCCCAAGTTAGTTTAAGTTCGTCCCAAGTTAGTCTCTTTCTAAGGACAAACTTAGACAAACCTTAGAATGAGACTAACGAGACTGACTTGGGAAGAAAAAAGACAAACTTTAGTCTCATTCTAAGGTTTGTCTAAGTTCGTCCCAAGTTAGTCTAAGTTCGTCCCATGTTAGTCTCTTTCTAAGGACGAACTTAGAGAAACCTTAGAATAAGAATACCGAGACTAACTTGTGACGAACAAAGACAAACTTTAGTCTCATTGTAAGGTTTGTCTAACTTCATTCCAAGTTAGTCTAAGTTCGTCCCAAGTTAGTCTCTTTCTAAGGACGAACTTAGACAAACCTTAGAATGAGACTAACGAGACTAACTTGGGACGAACAAAGACAAACTTTAGTCTCATTCTAAGGTTTGTCTAAGTTCGTCCCAAGTTAGTCTCTTTCTAAGGACGAACTTAGACAAACCTTAGAATGAGAGTAACGAGACTAACTTGGGAAGAACAAAGACAAACTTTAGTCTCATTCTAAGGTTTGTCTAAGTTCGTCCCAAGTTAGTCTCTTTCTAAGGACGAACTTAGACAAACCTTAGAATGAGAGTGACGAGACAAACTTGGGAAGAACAAAGACAAACTTTAGTCTCATTCTAAGGTTTGTCTAAGTTCGTCCCAAGTTAGTCTCTTTCTAAGGACGAACTTAGACAAACCTTAGAATGAGACTAGCGAGATTAACTTGGGACGAACAATGACAAACGTTAGTCTCATTCTAAGGTTTGTCTAAGTTCGTCCCAAGTTAGTCTAAGTTCGTCCCAAGTTAGTCTCTTTCTAAGGACGAACTTAGACAAAACATAGAATGAGACTAACGTTCTCGTTAGTCTCATTCTATGGTTTGTCTAAGTTCGTCCCAAGTTAGTCTCTTTCTAAGGAAGAACTTAGACAAACCTTAGAATGAGACTAACGAGACTTACTTGGGAAGAACAAAGACAAACTTTAGTCTCATTCAAAGGTTTGTGTAAGTTCGTCCCAAGTTAGTCTAAGTTCGTCCCATGTTAGTCTCTTTCTAAGGACGAACTTAGACAAACCTTATAATAAGACTAACGAGACTAACTTGGGACGAACAAAGACAAACTTTAGTCTCATTGTAATGTTTGTCTAAGTTCCTCCCAACTTAGTCTAAGTTCGTCCCAAGTTAGTCTCTTTCTAAGGACGAACTTAGACAAACCTTAGAATGAGACTAACGAGACTAACTTGGGACGAACAAAGACAAACTTTAGTCTCATTGTAAGGTTTGTCTAAGTTCGTCCCAAGTTAGTCTAAGTTCGTCCCAAGTTAGTCTCTTTCTAAGGACGAACTTCGACAAACCTTAGAATGAGAGTAACGAGACTAACTTGGGAAGAACAAAGACAAACTTTAGTCTCATTCTAAGGTTTGTCCAAGTTCGTCCCAAGTTAGTCTCTTTCTAAGGACGAACTTAGACGAACCTTAGAATGAGACTAGCGAGACTAACTTGGGACGAACAATGACAAACGTTAGTCTCATACTAAGGTTTTTCTAAGTTCGTCCCAAGTTAGTCTCTTTCTGAGGACGAACTTAGACAAATCTTAGAATGAGACTAACGAGACTAACTTGGGATGAACAAAGACAAACTTTAGTCTCTTTGTAAGGTTTGTCTAAGTTCGTCCCAAGTTAGTCTAAGTTCGTCCCAAGTTAGTCTCTTTCTAAGGACGAACTTAGACAAACCTTAGAATGAGACTAACGAGACTGACTTGGGAAGAAAAAAGACAAACTTTAGTCTCATTCTAAGGTTTGTCTAAGTTCGTCCCAAGTTAGTCTAAGTTCGTCCCATGTTAGTCTCTTTCTAAGGACGAACTTAGACAAACCTTAGAATAAGAATACCGAGACTAACTTGTGACGAACAAAGACAAACTTTAGTCTCATTGTAAGGTTTGTCTAACTTCATTCCAAGTTAGTCTAAGTTCGTCCCAAGTTAGTCTCTTTCTAAGGACGAACTTAGACAAACCTTAGAATGAGACTAACGAGACTAACTTGGGACGAACAAAGACAAACTTTAGTCTCATTCTAAGGTTTGTCTAAGTTCGTCCCAAGTTAGTCTCTTTCTAAGGACGAACTTAGACAAACCTTAGAATGAGAGTAACGAGACTAACTTGGGAAGAACAAAGACAAACTTTAGTCTCATTCTAAGGTTTGTCTAAGTTCGTCCCAAGTTAGTCTCTTTCTAAGGACGAACTTAGACAAACCTTAGAATGAGACTAGCGAGACTAACTTGGGACGAACAATGCCAACGTTAGTCTCATTCTAAGGTTTGTCTAAGTTCGTCCCAAGTTAGTCTCTTTCTAAGGACGAACTTAGACAAACCTTAGAATAAGACTAACGAGACTAACTTGGGACGAACAAAGACAAACTTTAGTCTCATTGTAAGGTTTGTCTAAGTTCCTCCCAAGTTAGTCTAAGTTCGTCCCAAGTTAGTCTCTTTCTAAGGACGAACTTAGACAAACCTTAGAATGAGACTAACGAGACTAACTTGGGACGAACAAAGACAAACTTTAGTCTCATTCTAACGTTTGTGTAAGTTCGTCCCAAGTTAGTCTATGTTCGTCCCAAGTTAGTCTCTTTCTAAGGACGAACTTAGGCAAACCTTAGAATGAGACTAACGAGACTAACTTGGGACGACCAAAGACGAACTTTTGTCTCATTGTAAGGTTTGTCTAAGTTCGTCCCAAGTTAGTCTAAGTTCGTCCCAAGTTAGTCTCTTTCTAAGGACGAACTTAGACAAACCTTAGAATGAGACTAACGAGACTAACTTGGGAAGAACAAAGACAAACTTTAGTCTCATTCTAAGGTTTGTCTAAGTTCGTCCCAAGTTAGTCTCTTTCTAAGGACGAACTTAGACAAACCTTAGAATGAGACTAGCGAGACTAACTTGGGACGAACAATGACAAACGTTAGTGTCATTCTAAGGTTTGTCTAAGTTCGTCCACAGTTAGTCTAAGTTCGTCCCATGTTAGTCTCTTTCTAAGGACGACCTTAGACAAACCTTAGAATAAGACTAACGAGACTAACTTGGGACGAACAAAGACAAACTTTAGTCTCATTGTAAGGTTTGTCTAAGTTCATCCCAAGTTAGTCTAAGTTCATCCCAAGTTAGTTTCTTTCTAAGGACGAACTTAGACAAACCTTAGAATGAGACTAACGAGACTAACTTGGGACGAACAAAGACAAACTTTAGTCTCATTCTACGGTTTGTGTAAGTTCGTCTCAAGTTAGTCTCTTTCTAAGGAGGAACTTAGACAAACCTTAAAATGAGACTAGCGAGACTAACTTGGGACGAACAATGCCAAACGTTAGTCTCATTCTAAGGTTTGTCTAAGTTCGTCCCAAGTTAGTCTAAGTTCGTCCCAAGTTAGTCTAAGTTCGTCCCAAGTTAGTCTCTTTCTAAGCACGAACTTAGCCAAACCTTAGAATAAGACTAACGAGACTAACTTGGGACGAACAAAGACAAACTTTAGTCTCATTGTAAGGTTTGTCTAAATTCGTCCCAAGTTAGTCTAAGTTCGTCCCAAGTTAGTCTCTTTCTAAGGAAGAACTTAGACAAACCTTAGAATGAGACTAACGAGACTAACTTGGGAAGAACAAAGACGAACTTTAGTCTCATTCTAAGGTTTGTCTAAGTTCGTCCCAAGTTAGTCTAAGTTCGTCCCATGTTAGTCTCTTTCTAAGGACGAACTTAGACAAACCATAGAATAAGACTAACGAGACTAACTTGGGACGAACAAAGACCAACTTTAGTCTCATTGTAACGTTTGTGTAAGTTCATCCCAAGTTAGTCTAAGTTCGTCCCAAGTTAGTCTCTTTCTAAGGACGAACTTAGACAAACCTTAGAATGAGAGTAACGAGACTAACTTGGGAAGAACAAAGACAAACTTTAGTCTCATTCTAAGGTTTATCTAAGTTCGTCCCAAGTTAGTCTCTTTCTAAGGACGAACTTAGACAAAGCTTAGAATGAGACTAGCGAGACTAACTGGGGACGAACGATGACAAACGTTAGTCTCATTCTAAGGTTTGTCTAAGTTCGTCCCAAGTTAGTCTAAGTTCGTCCCAAGTTAGTCTCTTTCTAATGACGAACTTAGACAAACCTTAGAATAAGACTAACGAGACTAACTTGGGACGAACAAAGACAAACTTTAGCCTCATTGTAAGGTTTGTCTAAGTTCATCCCATATTAGTCTAAGTTCGTCCCAAGTTAGTCTCTTTCTGAGGACGAAATAAGACAAACGTTAGAATGAGACTAACGAGACTAACTTGGGAAGAACAAAGACAAACTTTAGTCTCATTCTAAGGTTTGTCTAAGTTCGTCCCAAGTTAGTCTCTTTCTAAGGACGAACATAGATTAACCTTAGAATGAGACTAGCGAGACTAACTTGGGACGAACAATAACAAACGTTAGTCTCATTCTAAGGTTTGTCTAAGTTCGTCCCAAGTTAGTTTCTTTCTGAGGACGAACTTAGACAAACCTTAGATGAGACTAACGAGACTAACTTGGGACGAACCAAGACAAACTTTTGTCTCATTCTACGGTTTGTCTAAGTTCGTCCCAAGTTAGTCTAAGTTCGTCCCAAGTTAGTCTCTTTCAAAGGACGAACTCTGACAAACCTTAGAATGAGACTAACGAGACTAACTTGGGAAGAACAAAGACAAACTTTAGTCTCATTCTAAGGTTTGACTAAGTTCGTCCCAAGTTAGTCTAAGTTCGTCCCAGGTTAGTCTCTTTCTAAGGACAAACTTATACAAACCTTAGAATGTGACTAACGAGAGTAACTTGGGAAGAACAAAGACAAACTTTAGTCTCATTCTAAGGTTTGTCTAAGTTCGTCCCAAGTTAGTCTCTTTCTAAGGACGAACTTAGACAAACCTTAGAATGAGACTAGCGAGACTAACTTGGGACGAACAATGAGAAACGTTAGTCTCATTCTAAGGTTTGTCTAAGTTCGTCCCAAGTTAGTCTAAGTTCGTCCCATGTTAGTCTCTTTCTAAGGACGAACTTAGACAAACCTTAGAATAAGACTAACGAGACTAACTTGGGACGAACAAAGACAAACTTTAGTCTCATTGTAATGTTTGTCTAAGTTCGTCCCAAGTTAGTCTCTTTCTAAGGACGAACTTAGACAAACCTTAGAATGAGACTAACGAGACTAACTTGGGACGAACAAAGACAAACTTTAGTCTCATTCTAACGTTTGTGTAAGTTCGTCCCAAGTTAGTCTCTTTCTAGGACGAACTTAGACAAACCTTAGAATGAGACTAACGAGACTAACTTGGGACGAACAAAGGCAAACTTTAGTCTCATTCTAAGGTTTGTCTAAGTTCGTCCCAAGTTAGTCTCTTTCTAAGGACGAACTTAGACAAACCTTAGAATGAGAGTAACGAGACTAACTTGGGAAGAACAAAGACAAACTTTAGTCTCATTCTAAGGTTTGTCCAAGTTCGTCCCAAGTTAGTCTCTTTCTAAGGACGAACTTAGACGAACCTTAGAATGAGACTAGCGAGACTAACTTGGGACGAACAATGACAAACGTTAGTCTCATACTAAGGTTTTTCTAAGTTCGTCCCAAGTTAGTCTCTTTCTGAGGACGAACTTAGACAAACCTTAGAATGAGACTAACGAGACTAACTTGGGATGAACAAAGACAAACTTTAGTCTTGTTCGTCCCAAGTTAGTCTCTTTCTAAGGACGAACTTAGACAAACCTTAGAATGAGACTAACGAGACTAACTTGGGAAGAAAAAAGACAAACTTTAGTCTCATTCTAAGGTTTGTCTAAGTTCGTCCCAAGTTAGTCTAAGTTCGTCCCATGTTAGTCTCTTTCTAAGGACGAACTTAGAGAAACCTTAGAATAAGAATACCGAGACTAACTTGTGACGAACAAAGACAAACTTTAGTCTCATTGTAAGGTTTGTCTAAGTTCATTCCAAGTTAGTCTAAGTTCGTCCCAAGTTAGTCTCTTTCTAAGGACGAACTTAGACAAACCTTAGAATGAGACTAACGAGACTAACTTGGGACGAACAAAGACAAACTTTAGTCTCATTGTAATATTTGTCTAAGTTCCTCCCAAGTTAGTCTAAGTTCGTCCCAAGTTAGTCTCTTTCTAAGGACGAACTTAGACAAACCTTAGAATGAGACTAACGAGACTAACTTGGGACGAACAAAGACAAACTTTAGTCTCATTCTAACGTTTGTGTAAGTTCGTCCCAAGTTAGTCTATGTTCGTCCCAAGTTAGTCTCTTTCTAAGGACGAACTTAGACAAACCTTAGAATGAGACTAACGAGACTAACTTGGGACGACCAAAGACGAACTTTAGTCTCATTGTAAGGTTTGTCTAAGTTCGTCCCAAGTTAGTCTAAGTTCGTCCCAAGTTAGTCTCTTTCTAAGGACGAACTTAGACAAACCTTAGAATGAGACTAACGAGACTAACTTGGGAAGAACAAAGACAAACTTTAGTCTCATTCTAAGGTTTGTCTAAGTTCGTCCCAAGTTAGTCTCTTTCTAAGGACGAACTTAGACAAACCTTAGAATGAGACTAGCGAGACTAACTTGGGACGAACAATGACAAACGTTAGTGTCATTCTAAGGTTTGTCTAAGTTCGTCCACAGTTAGTCTAAGTTCGTCCCATGTTAGTCTCTTTCTAAGGACGACCTTAGACAAACCTTAGAATAAGACTAACGAGACTAACTTGGGACGAACAAAGACAAACTTTAGTCTCATTGTAAGGTTTGTCTAAGTTCATCCCAAGTTAGTCTAAGTTCGTCCCAAGTTAGTTTCTTTCTAAGGACGAACTTAGACAAACCTTAGAATGAGACTAACGAGACTAACGTGGGACGAACAAAGACAAACTTTAGTCTCATTCTAAGGTTTGTGTAAGTTCGTCCCAAGTTAGTCTCTTTCTAAGGAGGAACTTAGACAAACCTTAAAATGAGACTAGCGAGACTAACTTGGGACGAACAATGCCAAACGTTAGTCTGATTCTAAGGTTTGTCTAAGTTCGTCCCAAGTTAGTCTGAGTTCGTCCCAAGTTAGTCTAAGTTAGTCCCAAGTTAGTCTCTTTCTACGCACGAACTTAGCCAAACCTTAGAATAAGACTAACGAGACTAACTTGGGACGAACAAAGACAAACTTTAGTCTCATTGTAAGGTTTGTCTAAGTTCGTCCCAAGTTAGTCTAAGTTCGTCCCAAGTTAGTCTCTTTCTAAGGAAGAACTTAGACAAACCTTAGAATGAGACTAACGAGACTAACTTGGGAAGAACAAAGACGAACTTTAGTCTCATTCTAAGGTTTGTCTAAGTTCGTCCCAAGTTAGTCTAAGTTCGTCCCATGTTAGTCTCTTTCTAAGGATGAACTTAGACAAACCTTAGAATAAGACTAACGAGACTAACTTGGGACGAACAAAGACAAACTTTAGTCTCATTGTAATGTTTGTCTAAGTTCGTCCCAAGTTAGTCTCTTTCTAAGGACGAACTTAGACAAACCTTAGAATGAGACTAACGAGACTAACTTGGGACGAACAAAGACAAACTTTAGTCTCATTCTAACGTTTGTGTAAGTTCGTCCCAAGTTAGTCTCTTTCTAAGGACGAACTTAGACAAACCTTAGAATGAGACTAACGAGACTAACTTGGGACGAACAAAGGCAAACTTTAGTCTCATTCTAACGTTTGTGTAAGTTCGTCCCAAGTTAGTCTAAGTTCGTCCCAAGTTAGTCTCTTTCTAAGGACGAACTTAGACAAACCTTAGAATAAGACTAACGAGACTAACTTGGGACGAACAAAGACAAACTTTAGTCTCATTGTAAGGTTTGTCTAAGTTCATCCCAAGTTAGTCTCTTTCTAAGGACGAACTTAGACAAACCTTAGAATGAGACTAACGAGACTAACTTGGGACGAACAGAGACAAACTTTAGTCTCATTCTAACGTTTGTGTAAGTTCGTCCCAAGTTAGTCTAAATTCGTCCCAAGTTAGTCTCTTTCTAAGGACGAACTTAGACAAACCTTAGATTAAGACTAACGAGACTAACTTGGGACGAACAAAGACCAACCTTAGTCTCATTGTAACGTTTGTGTAAGTTCGTCCCAAGTTAGTCTAAGTTCGTCCCAAGTTAGTCTCTTTCTAAGGACGAACTTAGACAAACCTTAGAATGAGAGTAACGAGACAAACTTGGGAAGAACAAAGACAAACTATAGTCTCATTCTAAGGTTTGTGTAAGTTCGTCCCAAGTTAGTCTCTTTCTAAGGAGGAACTTAGACAAACCTTAAAATGAGACTAGCGAGACTAACTTGGGACGAACAATGCCAAACGTTTGTCTCATTCTAAGGTTTGTCTAAGTTCGTCACAAGTTAGTCTAAGTTCGTCCCAAGTTAGTCTCTTTCTAAGCACGAACTTAGCCAAACCTTAGAATAAGACAAACGAGACTAACTTGGGACGAACAAAGACAAACTTTAGTCTCATTGTAAGGTTTGTCTAAGTTCGTCCCAAGTTAGTCTAAGTTCGTCCCAAGTTAGTCTCTTTCTAAGGAAGAACTTTGACAAACCTTAGAATGAGACTAACGAGACTAACTTGGGAAGAACAAAGACGAACTTTAGTCTCATTCTAAGGTTTATCTAAGTTCGTCCCAAGTTAGTCTCTTTCTAAGGACGAACTTAGACAAACCTTAGAATGAGACTAGCGAGACTAACCGGGGACGAACAATGACAAACGTTAGTCTCATTCTAAGGTTTGTCTAAGTTCGTCTCAAGTTAGTCTCTTTCTAAGGACGAACTTAGACAAACCTTAGAATGAGACTAACGAGACTAACTTGGGAAGAACAAAGACAAACTTTAGTCTCATTCTAAGGTTTGTGTAAGTTCGTCCCAAGTAAGTCAAATTTCGTCCCAAGTTAGTCTCTTTCTAAGGACGAACTTAGACAAACCTTAGAATGAGAGTAACGAGACAAACTTGGGAAGAACAAAGACAAACTATAGTCTCATTCTAAGGTTTGTGTAAGTTCGTCCCAAGTTAGTCTCTTTCTAAGGAGGAACTTAGACAAACCTTAAAATGAGACTAGCGAGACTAACTTGGGACAAACAATGCCAAACGTTTGTCTCATTCTAAAATTTGTCTAAGTTCGTCTCAAGTTAGTCTAAGTTCGTCCCAAGTTAGTCTCTTTCTAAGCACGAACTTAGCCAAACCTTAGAATAAGACAAACGAGACTAACTTGGGACGAACAAAGACAAACTTTAGTCTCATTGTAAGGTTTGTCTAAGTTCGTCCCAGGTTAGTCTAAGTTCGTCCCAAGTTACTCTCTTTCTAAGGAAGAACTTAGACAAACCTTAGAATGAGACTAACGAGACTAACTTGGGAAGAACAAAGACGAACTTTAGTCTCATTCTAAGGTTTGTCTAAGTTCGACCCAAGTTAGTCTAAGTTCGTCCCATGTTAGTCTCTTTCTAAGGACGAACTTAGACAAACCATAGAATAAGACTAACGAGACTAACTTGGGATGAACAAAGACCAACCTTAGTCTCATTGTAACGTTTGTGTAAGTTCGTCCCAAGTTAGTCTAAGTTCGTCCCAAGTTAGTCTCTTTCTAAGGACGAACTTAGACAAACCTTAGAATGAGAGTAACGAGACTAACTTGGGAAGAACAAAGACAAACTTTAGTCTCATTCTAAGGTTTATCTAAGTTCGTCCCAAGTTAGTCTCTTTCTAAGGACGAACTTAGACAAACCTTAGAATGAGACTAGCGAGACTAACTGGGGACGAACAATGACAAACGTTAGTCTCATTCTAAGGTTTGTCTAAGTTCGTCCCAAGTTAGTCTAAGTTCATCCCAAGTTAGTCTCTTTCTAATGACGAACTTAGACAAACCTTAGAATAAGACTAACGAGACTAACTTGGGACGAACAAAGACAAACTTTAGTCTCATTGTAAGGTTTGTCTAAGTTCATCCCATATTAGTCTAAGTTCGTCCCAAGTTAGTCTCTTTCTGAGGACGAAATAAGACAAACCTTAGAATGAGACTAACGAGACTAACTTGGGAAGAACAAAGACAAACTTTAGTCTCATTCTAAGGTTTGTCTAAGTTCGTCCCAAGTTAGTCTCTTTCTAAGGACGAACTTAGATTAACCTTAGAATGAGACTAGCGAGACTAACTTGGGACGAACAATAACAAACGTTAGTCTCATTCTAAGGTTTGTCTAAGTTCGTCCCAAGTTAGTTTCTTTCTAAGGGCGAACTTAGACAAACCTTAGATGAGACTAACTTGGGACGAACAAAGACAAACTTTTGTCTCATTCTACGGTTTGTCTAAGTTCGTCCCAAGTTAGTCTAAGTTCGTCCCAAGTTAGTCTCTTTCAAAGGACGAACTCTGACAAACCTTAGAATGAGACTAACGAGACTAACTTGGGAAGAACAAAGACAAACTTTAGTCTCATTCTAAGGTTTGACTAAGTTCGTCCCAAGTTAGTCTAAGTTCGTCCCAGGTTAGTCTCTTTCTAAGGACAAACTTATACAAACCTTAGAATGTGACTAACGAGAGTAACTTGGGAAGAACAAAGACAAACTTTAGTCTCATTCTAAGGTTTGTCTAAGTTCGTCCCAAGTTAGTCTCTTTCTAAGGACGAACTTAGACAAACCTTAGAATGAGACTAGCGAGACTAACTTGGGACGAACAATGAGAAACGTTAGTCTCATTCTAAGGTTTGTCTAAGTTCGTCCCAAGTTAGTCTCTTTCTAAGGACGAACTTAGACAAACCTTAGAATGAGACTAACGAGACTAACATGGGAAGAACAAAGACAAACTTTAGTCTCATTCTAAGGTTTGTCTAAGTTCGTCCCAAGTTAGTCTCTTTCTAAGGACGAACTTGGACAAACCTTAGAATGAGACTAGCGAGACTAACTTGGGACGAACAATGACAAACGTTAGTCTCATTCTAAGGTTTGTCTAAGTTCGTCCCAAACGTTAGTCTCTTTCTAAGGACGGACTTAGACAAGTCTTAGAATAAGACTAACGAGACTAACTTTAGACGAACAAAGACAAACTTTAGTCTCATTGTAAGGTTTGTCTAAGTTCATCCCAAGTTAGTCTAAGTTCGTCCCAAGTTAGTCTCTTTCTAAGGACGAACTTAGACAAACCTTAGAATGAGACTAACGTGACTAACTTGGGACAAACAAAGACAAACTTTAGTCTCATTCTAAGGTTTGTCTAAGTTCGTCCCAAGTTAGTCTAAGTTCGTCCCAAGTTAGTCTCTTTCTAAGGACGAACTTAGACAAACCTTAGAATGTGACTAACGAGACTAACTTGGGAAGAACAAAGACAAACTTTAGTCTCATTCTAAGGTTTGTCTAAGTTCGTCCCAAGTTAGTCTCTTTCTGAGGACGAACTTAGACTAACCTTAGAATGAGAATGGCGAGACTAACTTGGGACGAACAATGACAAACGTTAGTCTCATTCTAAGGTTTTGTCAAAGTTCGTCCCAAGTTAGTCTCTTTCTAAGGACGAACTTGGAGAAACCTTAGAATGAGACTAACGAGACTAACTTGGGAAGAACAAAGACAAACTTTAGACTCATTCTAAGGTTTGTCTAAGTTCGTCCCATGTTAGTCTCTTTCTAAGGACGAACTTAGACAAACCTTAGAATAAGACTAACGAGACTAACTTGGGACGAACAAAGACAAACTTTAGTCACATTCTAAGGTTTGTCTAAGTTCGTCCCAAATTAGTCTAAGTTCGTCCCATGTTAGTCTCTTTCTAAGGACGAACTTAGACAAACCTTAGAATAAGACTAACGAGACTAACTCGGGTTGAACAAAGACAAACTTTAGTCTCATTGTAATGTTTGTCTAAGTTCTTCCCATATTAGTCTAAGTTCGTCCCAAGTTAGTCTCTTTCTGAGGACGAAATAAGACAAACCTTAGAATGAGACTAACGAGACTAACTTGGGAAGAACAAAGACAAACTTTAGTCTCATTCTAAGGTTTGTCTAAGTTCGTCCCAAGTTAGTCTCTTTCTAAGGACGAACATAGACTAACCTTAGAATGAGACTAGCGAGACTAACTTGGGACGAACAATAACAAACGTTAGTCTCATTCTAAGGTTTGTCTAAGTTCATCCCAAGTTAGTCTCTTTCTAAGGACGAACTTAGACAAACCTTAGAATGAGACTAACGAGACTAACTTGGGACGAACAAAGACAAACTTTAGTCTCATTCTACGGTTTGTCTAAGTTCGTTCCAAGTTAGTCTAAGTTCGTCCCAAGTTAGTCTCTTTCAAAGGACGAACTCTGACAAACCTTAGAATGAGACTAACGAGACTAACTTGGGAAGAACAAAGACAAACTTTAGTCTCATTCTAAGGTTTGTCTAAGTTCGTCCCAAGTTAGTCTAAGTTCGTCCCATGTTAGTCTCTTTCTAAGGACAAACTTATACAAACCTTAGAATGTGACTAACGAGAGTAACTTGGGAAGAACAAAGACAAACTTTAGTCTCATTCTAAGGTTTGTCTAAGTTCGTCCCAAGTTAGTCTCTTTCTAAGGACGAACTTAGACAAACCTTAGAATGAGACTAGCGAGACTAACTTGGGACGAACAATGAGAAACGTTAGTCTCATTCTAAGGTTTGTCTAAGTTCGTCCCAAGTTAGTCTCTTTCTAAGGACGAACTTAGACAAACCTTAGAATGAGACTAACGAGACTAACATGGGAAGAACAAAGACAAACTTTAGTCTCATTCTAAGGTTTGTCTAAGTTCGTCCCAAGTTAGTCTCTTTCTAAGGACGAACTTGGACAAACCTTAGAATGAGACTAGCGAGACTAACTTGGGACGAACAATGACAAACGTTAGTCTCATTCTAAGGTTTGTCTAAGTTCGTCCCAAACGTTAGTCTCTTTCTAAGGACGGACTTAGACAAGTCTTAGAATAAGACTAACGAGACTAACTTTAGACGAACAAAGACAAACTTTAGTCTCATTGTAAGGTTTGTCTAAGTTCATCCCAAGTTAGTCTAAGTTCGTCCCAAGTTAGTCTCTTTCTAAGGACGAACTTAGACAAACCTTAGAATGAGACTAACGTGACTAACTTGGGACAAACAAAGACAAACTTTAGTCTCATTCTAAGGTTTGTCTAAGTTCGTCCCAAGTTAGTCTAAGTTCGTCCCAAGTTAGTCTCTTTCTAAGGACGAACTTAGACAAACCTTAGAATGTGACTAACGAGACTAACTTGGGAAGAACAAAGACAAACTTTAGTCTCATTCTAAGGTTTGTCTAAGTTCGTCCCAAGTTAGTCTCTTTCTGAGGACGAACTTAGACTAACCTTAGAATGAGAATGGCGAGACTAACTTGGGACGAACAATGACAAACGTTAGTCTCATTCTAAGGTTTGTCAAAGTTCGTCCCAAGTTAGTCTCTTTCTAAGGACGAACTTGGAGAAACCTTAGAATGAGACTAACGAGACTAACTTGGGAAGAACAAAGACAAACTTTAGTCTCATTCTAAGGTTTGTCTAAGTTCGTCCCATGTTAGTCTCTTTCTAAGGACGAACTTAGACAAACCTTAGAATAAGACTAACGAGACTAACTTGGGACGAACAAAGACAAACTTTAGTCACATTCTAAGGTTTGTCTAAGTTCGTCCCAAATTAGTCTAAGTTCGTCCCATGTTAGTCTCTTTCTAAGGACGAACTTAGACAAACCTTAGAATAAGACTAACGAGACTAACTCGGGTTGAACAAAGACAAACTTTAGTCTCATTGTAATGTTTGTCTAAGTTCTTCCCATATTAGTCTAAGTTCGTCCCAAGTTAGTCTCTTTCTGAGGACGAAATAAGACAAACCTTAGAATGAGACTAACGAGACTAACTTGGGAAGAACAAAGACAAACTTTAGTCTCATTCTAAGGTTTGTCTAAGTTCGTCCCAAGTTAGTCTCTTTCTAAGGACGAACATAGACTAACCTTAGAATGAGACTAGCGAGACTAACTTGGGACGAACAATAACAAACGTTAGTCTCATTCTAAGGTTTGTCTAAGTTCATCCCAAGTTAGTCTCTTTCTAAGGACGAACTTAGACAAACCTTAGAATGAGACTAACGAGACTAACTTGGGACGAACAAAGACAAACTTTAGTCTCATTCTACGGTTTGTCTAAGTTCGTTCCAAGTTAGTCTAAGTTCGTCCCAAGTTAGTCTCTTTCAAAGGACGAACTCTGACAAACCTTAGAATGAGACTAACGAGACTAACTTGGGAAGAACAAAGACAAACTTTAGTCTCATTCTAAGGTTTGTCTAAGTTCGTCCCAAGTTAGTCTAAGTTCGTCCCATGTTAGTCTCTTTCTAAGGACGAACTTAGACAAACCTTAGAATAAGACTAACGAGACTAACTTGGGACGAACAAAGACAAACTTTAGTCTCATTGTAATGTTTGTCTAAGTTCCTCCCAAGTTAGTCTAAGTTCGTCCCAAGTTAGTCTCTTTCTAAGGACGAACTTAGACAAACCTTAGAATGAGACTAACGAGACTAACTTGGGACGAACAAAGACAAACTTTAGTCTCATTCTAACGTTTGTGTAAGTTCGTCCCAAGTTAGTCAAAGTTCGTCCCAAGTTAGTATCTTTCTAAGGACGAACTTAGACAAACCTTAGAATGAGACTAACGAGACTAACTTGGGACGACCAAAGACAAACTTTAGTCTCATTGTAAGGTTTGTCTAAGTTCGTCCCAAGTTAGTCTAAGTTCGTCCCAAGTTAGTCTCTTTCTAAGGACGAACTTAGACAAACCTTAGAATGAGAGTAACGAGACTAACTTGGGAAGAACAAAGACAAACTTTAGTCTCATTCTAAGGTTTGTCTAAGTTCGTCCCAAGTTAGTCTCTTTCTAAGGACGAACTTAGACAACCTTAGAATGAGACTAGCGAGACTAACTGGGGACGAACAATGACAAACGTTAGTCTCATTCTAAGGTTTGTCTAAGTTCTTCCCAAGTTAGTCTAAGTTCGTCCCAAGTTAGTCTCTTTCTAATGACGAACTTAGACAAACCTTAGAATAAGACTAACGAGATTAACTTGGGACGAACAAAGACAAACTTTAGTCTCATTGTAAGGTTTGTCTAAGTTCATCCCATATTAGTCTAAGTTCGTCCCAAGTCAGTCTCTTTCTGAGGACGAAATAAGACAAACCTTAGAATGAGACTAACGAGACTAACTTGGGAAGAACAAAGACAAACTTTAGTCTCATTCTAATGTTTGTCTAAGTTCGTCCCAAGTTAGTCTCTTTCTAAGGACGAACATAGACTAACCTTAGAATGAGACTAGCGAGACTAACTTGGGACGAACAATAACAAACGGTAGTCTCATTCTAAGGTTTGTCTAAGTTCGTCCCAAGTTAGTCTCTTTCTAAGGACGAACTTAGACAAACCTTAGAATGAGACTAACGAGACTAACTTGGGACGAACAAAGACAAACTTTAGTCTCATTCTACGGTTTGTCTAAGTTCGTCCCAAGTTAGTCTAAGTTCGTCCCAAGTTAGTCTCTTTCAAAGGACGAACTCTGACAAACCTTAGAATGAGACTAACGAGACTAACTTGGGAAGAACAAAGACAAACTTTAGTCTCATTCTAAGGTTTGTCTAAGTTCGTCCCAAGTTAGTCTAAGTTCGTCCCATGTTAGTCTCTTTCTAAGGACGAACTTAGACAAACCTTAGAATAAGACTAACGAGACTAACTTGGGACGAACAAAGACAAACTTTAGTCTCATTGTAATGTTTGTCTAAGTTCCTCCCAAGTTAGTCTAAGTTCGTCCCAAGTTAGTCTCTTTCTAAGGACGAACTTAGACAAACCTTAGAATGAGACTAACGAGACTAACTTGGGACGAACAAAGACAAACTTTAGTCTCATTCTAACGTTTGTGTAAGTTCGTCCCAAGTTAGTCAAAGTTCGTCCCAAGTTAGTCTCTTTCTAAGGACAAACTTAGACAAACCTTAGAATGAGACTAACGAGACTAACTTGGGACGACCAAAGACAAACTTTAGTCTCATTGTAAGGTTTGTCTAAGTTCGTCCCAAGTTAGTCTAAGTTCGTCCCAAGTTAGTCTCTTTCTAAGGACGAACTTAGACAATCCTTAGAATGAGAGTAACGAGACTAACTTGGGAAGAACAAAGACAAACTTTAGTCTCATTCTAAGGTTTGTCTAAGTTCGTCCCAAGTTAGTCTCTTTCTAAGGACGAACTTAGACAAACCTTAGAATGAGACTAGCGAGACTAACTGGGGACGAACAATGACAAACGTTAGTCTCATTCTAAGGTTTGTCTAAGTTCTTCCCAAGTTAGTCTAAGTTCGTCCCAAGTTAGTCTCTTTCTAATGACGAACTTAGACAAACCTTAGAATAAGACTAACGAGACTAACTTGGGACGAACAAAGACAAACTTTAGTCTCATTGTAAGGTTTGTCTAAGTTCATCCCATATTAGTCTAAGTTCGTCCCAAGTCAGTCTCTTTCTGAGGACGAAATAAGACAAACCTTAGAATGAGACTAATGAGACTAACTTGGGAAGAACAAAGACAAACTTTAGTCTCATTCTAATGTTTGTCTAAGTTCGTCCCAAGTTAGTCTCTTTCTAAGGACGAACATAGACTAACCTTAGAATGAGACTAGCGAGACTAACTTGGGGCGAACAATAACAAACGGTAGTCTCATTCTAAGGTTTGTCTAAGTTCGTCCCAAGTTAGTCTCTTTCTAAGGACGAACTTAGACAAACCTTAGAATGAGACTAACGAGACTAACTTGGGACGAACAAAGACAAACTTTAGTCTCATTCTACGGTTTGTCTAAGTTCGTCCCAAGTTAGTCTAAGTTCGTCCCAAGTTAGTCTCTTTCAAAGGACGAACTCTGACAAACCTTAGAATGAGACTAACGAGACTAACTTGGGAAGAACAAAGACAAACTTTAGTCTCATTCTAAGGTTTGTCTAAGTTCGTCCCAAGTTAGTCTAAGTTCGTCCCATGTTAGTCTCTTTCTAAGGACGAACTTAGACAAACCTTAGAATAAGACTAACGAGACTAACTTGGGACGAACAAAGACAAGCTTTAGTCTCATTGTAATGTTTGTCTAAGTTCCTCCCAAGTTAGTCTAAGTTCGTCCCAAGTTAGTCTCTTTCTAAGGACGAACTTAGACAAACCTTAGAATGAGACTAACGAGACTAACTTGGGACGAACAAAGACAAACTTTAGTCTCATTCTAACGTTTGTGTAAGTTCGTCCCAAGTTAGTCAAAGTTCGTCCCAAGTTAGTCTCTTTCTAAGGACGAACTTAGACAAACCTTAGAATGAGACTAACGAGACTAACTTGGGACGACCAAAGACAAACTTTAGTCTCATTGTAAGGTTTGTCTAAGTTCGTCCCAAGTTAGTCTCTTTCTAAGGACGAACTTAGACAATCCTTAGAATGAGAGTAACGAGACTAACTTGGGAAGAACAAAGACAAACTTTAGTCTCATTCTAAGGTTTGTCTAAGTTCGTCCCAAGTTAGTCTCTTTCTAAGGACGAACTTAAAAAAACCTTAGAATGAGACTAGCGAGACTAACTGGGGACGAACAATGACAAACGTTAGTCTCATTCTAAGGTTTGTCTAAGTTCTTCCCAAGTTAGTCTAAGTTCATCCCAAGTTAGTCTCTTTCTAATGACGAACTTAGACAAACCTTAGAATAAGACTAACGAGACTAACTTGGGACGAACAAAGACAAACTTTAGTCTCATTGTAAGGTTTGTCTAAGTTCATCCCATATTAGTCTAAGTTCGTCCCAAGTCAGTCTCTTTCTGAGGACGAAATAAGACAAACCTTAGAATGAGACTAACGAGACTAACTTGGGAAGAACAAAGACAAACTTTAATCTCATTCTAAGGTTTGTCTAAGTTCGTCCCAAGTTTGTCTCTTTCTAAGGACGAACTTAGACTAACCTTAGAATGAGACTAGCGAGACTAACTTGGGACGAACAATGACAAACGTTAGTCTCATTCTAAGGTTTGTCTAAGTTCGTCCCAAGTTAGTCTCTTTCTAAGGACGAACTTAGAGAAACCTTAGAATGAGACTAACGAGACTAACTTGGGACGAACAAAGACAAACTTTAGTCTCATTCTAAGGTTTGTCTAAGTTCGTCCCAAGTTAGTCTAAGTTCGTCCCATGTTAGTCTCTTTTTAAGGACGAACTTAGACAAACCTTAGAATAAGACTAACGAGACTAACTCGGGTTGAACAAAGACAAACTTTAGTCTCATTGTAATGTTTGTCTCTGTTCCTCCCAAGTTAGTCTAAGTTCGTCCCAAGTTAGTCTCTTTCTAAGGACGAACTTAGACAAACCTTAGAATGAGACTAACGAGACTAACTTGGGACGAACAAAGACAAACTTTTTTAGTCTCATTCTAAGGTTTGACTAAGTTCGTCCCAAGTTAGTCTAAGTTCGTCCCAAGTTAGTCTCTTTCTAAGGACGAACTTAGACAAACCTTAGAATGAGACTAACGAGACTAACTTGGGACGAACAAAGACAAACTTTAGTCTCATTCTAAGGTTTGTCTAAGTTCGTCCCAAGTTAGTCTAAGTTCGTCCCATGTTAGTCTCTTTCTAAGGACGAACTTAGACAAACCTTAGAATAAGACTAACGAGACTAACTTGGGACGAACAAAGACAAACTTTAGTCTCATTGTAATGTTTGTCTAAGTTCCTCCCAAGTTAGTCTAAGTTCGTCCCAAGTTAGTCTCTTTCTAAGGACGAACTTAGACAAACCTTAGAATGAGACTAACGAGACTAATTTGGGACGACCAAAGACAAACTTTAGTCTCATTCTAAGGTTTGTCTAAGTTCGTCCCAAGTTAGTCTAAGTTCATCCCAAGTTAGTCTCTTTCTAAGGACGAACTTAGACAAACCTTAGAATGTGACTAACGAGACTAACTTGGGAAGAACAAAGACAAACTTTAGTCTCATTCTAAGGTTTGTCTAAGTTCGTCCCAAGTTAGTCTCTTTCTGAGGACGAACTTAGACTAACCTTAGAATGAGAATAGCGAGACTAACTTGGGACGAACAATGACAAACGTTAGTCTCATTCTAAGGTTTGTCTAAGTTCGTCCCAAGTTAGTCTCTTTCTAAGGACGAACTTAGAGAAACCTTAGAATGAGCCTACGAGACTAACTTGGGAAGAACAAAGACAAACTTTAGTCTCATTCTAAGGTTTGTCTAAGTTCGTCCCATGTTAGTCTCTTTCTAAGGACGAACTTAGACAAACCATAGAATAAGACTAACGAGACTAACTTGGGACGAACAAAGACAAAATTTAGTCTCATTCTAAGGTTTGTCTAAGTTCGTCCTAAATTAGTCTAAGTTCGTCCCATGTTAGTCTCTTTCTAAGGACGAACTTAGACAAACCTTAGAATAAGACTAACGAGACTAACTCGGGTTGAACAAAGACAAACTTTAGTCTCATTGTAATGTTTGTCTAAGTTCATCCCATATTAGTCTAAGTTCGTCCCAAGTTAGTCTCTTTCTGAGGACGAAATAAGACAAACCTTAGAATGAGACTAACGAGACTAACTTGGGAAGAACAAAGACAAACTTTAGTCTCATTCTAAGGTTTGTCTAAGTTCGTCCCAAGTTAGTCTCTTTCTAAGGACGAACATAGACTAACCTTAGAATGAGACTAGCGAGACTAACTTGGGACGAACAATAACAAACGTTAGTCTCATTCTAAGGTTTGTCTAAGTTCGTCCCAAGTTAGTCTCTTTCTAAGGACGAACTTAGACAAACCTTAGAATGAGACTAACGAGACTAACTTGGGACGAACAAAGACAAACTTTAGTCTCATTCTACGGTTTGTCTAAGTTCGTCCCAAGTTAGTCTAAGTTCGTCCCAAGTTAGTCTCTTTCAAAGGACGAACTCTGACAAACCATAGAATGAGACTAACGAGACTAACGAGACTAACTTGGGAAGAACAAAGACAAACTTTAGTCTCATTCTAAGGTTTGTCTAAGTTCGTCCCAAGTTAGTCTAAGTTCGTCCCATGTTAGTCTCTTTCTAAGGACGAACTTAGACAAACCTTAGAATAAGACTAACTAGACTAACTTGGGACGAACAAAGACAAACTTTAGTCTCATTGTAATGTTTGTCTAAGTTCCTCCCAAGTTAGTCTAAGTTCGTCCCAAGTTAGTCTCTTTCTAAGGACGAACTTAGACAAACCTTAGAATGAGACTAACGAGACTAACTTGGGACGAACAAAGACAAACTTTAGTCTCATTCTAACGTTTGTGTAAGTTCGTCCCAAGTTAGTCAAAGTTCGTCCCAAGTTAGTATCTTTCTAAGGACGAACTTAGACAAACCTTAGAATGAGACTAACGAGACTAACTTGGGACGACCAAAGACAAACTTTAGTCTCATTGTAAGGTTTGTCTAAGTTCGTCCCAAGTTAGTCTAAGTTCGTCCCAAGTTAGTCTCTTTCTAAGGACGAACTTAGACAAACCTTAGAATGAGAGTAACGAGAGTAACTTGGGAAGAACAAAGACAAACTTTAGTCTCATTCTAAGGTTAGTCTAAGTTCGTCCCAAGTTAGTCTCTTTCTAAGGACGAACTTAGACAAACCTTAGAATGAGACTAGCGAGACTAACTGGGGACGAACAATGACAAACGTTAGTCTCATTCTAAGGTTTGTCTAAGTTCTTCCCAAGTTAGTCTAAGTTCGTCCCAAGTTAGTCTCTTTCTAATGACGAACTTAGACAAACCTTAGAATAAGACTAACGAGACTAACTTGGGACGAACCAAGACAAACTTTAGTCTCATTGTAAGGTTTGTCTAAGTTCATCCCATATTAGTCTAAGTTCGTCCCAAGTTAGTCTCTTTCTAATGACGAACTTAGACAAACCTTAGAATAAGACTAACGAGACTAACTTGGGACGAACCAAAGACAAACTTTAGTCTCATTGTAAGGTTTGTCTAAGTTCGTCCCAAGTTAGTCTCTTTCTAAGGACGAACTTAGACAAACCTTAGAATGAGAGTAACGAGACTAACTTGGGAAGAACAAAGACAAACTTTAGTCTCATTCTAAGGTTTGTCTAAGTTCGTCCCAAGTTAGTCTCTTTCTAAGGACGAACTTAGACAAACCTTAGAATGAGACTAGCGAGACTAACTGGGGACGAACAATGACAAACGTTAGTCTCATTCTAAAGTTTGTCTAAGTTCTTCCCAAGTTAGTCTAAGTTCGTCCCAAGTTAGTCTCTTTCAAATGACGAACTTAGACAAACCTTAGAATAAGACTAACGAGACTAACTTGGGACGAACCAAGACAAACTTTAGTCTCATTGTAAGGTTTGTCTAAGTTCATCCCATATTAGTCTAAGTTCGTCCCAAGTCAGTCTCTTTCTGAGGACGAAATAAGACAAACCTTAGAATGAGACTAACGAGACTAACTTGGGAAGAACAAAGACAAACTTTAGTCTCATTCTAAGGTTTGTCTAAGTTCGTCCCAAGTTAGTCTCTTTCTAAGGACGAACATAGACTAACCTTAGAATGAGACTAGCGAGACTAACTTGGGACGAACAATAACAAACGTTAGTCTCATTCTAAGGTTTGTCTAAGTTCGTCCCAAGTTAGTCTCTTTCTAAGGACGAACTTAGACAAACCTTAGAATGAGACTAACGAGACTAACTTGGGACGAACAAAGACAAACTTTAGTCTCATTCTACGGTTTGTCTAAGTTCGTCCCAAGTTAGTCTAAGTTCGTCCCAAGTTAGTCTCTTTCAAAGGACGAACTCTGACAAACCTTAGAATGAGACTAACGAGACTAACTTGGGAAGAACAAAGACAAACTTTAGTCTCATTCTAAGGTTTGTCTAAGTTCGTCCCAAGTTAGTCTAAGTTCGTCCCATGTTAGTCTCTTTCTAAGGACGAACTTAGACAAACCTTAGAATAAGACTAACGAGACTAACTTGGGACGAACAAAGACAAACTTTAGTCTCATTGTAATGTTTGTCTAAGTTCCTCCCAAGTTAGTCTAAGTTCGTCCCAAGTTAGTCTCTTACTAAGGACGAACTTAGACAAACCTTAGAATGAGACTAACGAGACTAACTTGGGACGAACAAAGACAAACTTTAGTCTCATTCTAACGTTTGTGTAAGTTCGTCCCAAGTTAGTCAAAGTTCGTCCCAAGTTAGTCTCTTTCTAAGGACGAACTTAGACAAACCTTAGAATGAGACTAACGAGACTAACTTGGGACGACCAAAGACAAACTTTAGTCTCATTGTAAGGTTTGTCTAAGTTCGTCCCAAGTTAGTCTAAGTTCGTCCCAAGTTAGTCTCTTTCTAAGGACGAACTTAGACAAACCTTAGAATGAGAGTAACGAGACTAACTTGGGAAGAACAAAGACAAACTTTAGTCTCATTCTAAGGTTAGTCTAAGTTCGTCCCAAGTTAGTCTCTTTCTAAGGACGAACTTAGACAAACCTAAGAATGAGACTAGCGAGACTAACTGGGGACGAACAATGACAAACGTTAGTCTCATTCTAAGGTTTGTCTAAGTTCTTCCCAAGTTAGTCTAAGTTCGTCCCAAGTTAGTCTCTTTCTAATGACGAACTTAGACAAACCTTAGAATAAGACTAACGATACTAACTTGGGACGAACAAAGACAAACTTTAGTCTCATTGTAAGGTTTGTCTAAGTTCATCCCATATTAGTCTAAGTTCGTCCCAAGTCAGTCTCTTTCTGAGGACGAAATAAGACAAACCTTAGAATGAGACTAACGAGACTAACTTGGGAAGAACAAAGACAAACTTTAGTCTCATTCTAAGGTTTGTCTAAGTTCGTCCCAAGTTTATCTCTTTCTAAGGACGAACTTAGACTAACCTTAGAATGAGACTAGCGAGACTAACTTGGGACGAACAAAGACAAACTTTAGTCTCATTCTAAGGTTTGACTAAGTTCGTCCCAAGTTAGTATCTTTCTAAGGACGAACTTATACAAACCTTAGAATGTGACTAACGAGAGTAACTTGGGAAGAACAAAGACAAACTTTTGTCTCATTCTAAGGTTTGTCTAAGTTCGTCCCAAGTTAGTCTCTTTCTAAGGACGAACTTAGACAAACCTTAGAATGAGACTAGCGAGACTAACTTGGGACGAACAATGAGAAACGTTAGTCTCATTCTAAGGTTTGTCTAAGTTCGTCCCAAGTTAGTCTCTTTCTAAGGACGAACTTAGACAAACCTTAGAACGAGACTAACGAGACTAACTTGGGAAGAACAAAGACAAACTTTAGTCTCATTCTAAGGTTTGTCTACGTTCGTCCCAAGTTAGTCTCTTTCTAAGGACGAACTTGGACAAACCTTAGAATGAGACTAGCGAGACTAACTTGGGACGAACAATGACAAACGTTAGTCACATTCTAAGGTTTGTCTAAGTTCGTCCCAAGTTAGTCTCTTTCTAAGGACGAACTTAGACAAACCTTAGAATAAGACTAACGAGACTAACTTTTGACGAACAAAGACAAACTTTAGTCTCATTGTAAGGTTTGTCTAAGTTCATCCCAAGTTAGTCTAAGTTCGTCCCAAGTTAGTCTCTTTCTAAGGACGAAATTAGACAAACCTTAGAATGTGACTAACGCGACTAAGTTGGGAAGAACAAAGACAAACTTTAGTCTCCTTCTAAGGTTTGCCTAAGTTCGTCCCAAGTTAGTCTCTTTCTAAGGACGAACTTAGACTAACCTTAGAATGAGACTAGCGAGACTAACTTGGGACGAACAATAACAAACGTTAGTCTCATTCTAAGGTTTGTCTAAGTTCGTCCCAAGTTAGTCTCTTTCTAAGGACGAACTTAGACAAACCTTAGAATGAGTCTAACGAGACTAACTTGGGACAAACAAAGAGAAACTTTAGTCTCATTCTAAGGTTTGTCTAAGTTCGTCCCAATTTAGTCTTAGTTCGTCCCAAGTTAGTATCTTTCTAAGGACGAACTTAGACAAACCTTAGAATGAAACTAACGAGACTAACTGGGGACGAACAATGACAAACGTTAGTCTCATTCTAAGGTTTGTCTAAGTTCTTCCCAAGTTAGTCTAAGTTCGTCCCAAGTTAGTCTCTTTCTAATGACGAACTTAGACAAACCTTAGAATAAGACTAACGAGACTAACTTGGGACGAACAAAGACAAACTTTAGTCTCATTGTAAGGTTTGTCTAAGTTCATCCCATATTAGTCTAAGTTCGTCCCAAGTCAGTCTCTTTCTGAGGATGAAATAAGACAAACCGTAGAATGAGACTAACGAGACTAACTTGGGAAGAACAAAGACAAACTTTAGTGTCATTCTAAGGTTTGTCTAAGTTCGTCCCAAGTTTGTCTCTTTCTAAGGACGAACTTAGACTAACCTTAGAATGAGACTAGCGAGACTAACTTGGGACGAACAATGACAAACGTTAGTCTCATTCTAAGGTTTGTCTAAGTTCGTCCCAAGTTCGTCTCTTTCTAAGGACGAACTTAGACAAACCTTAGAATAAGACTAACGAGACTAACTTGGGACGAACAAAGACAAACTTTAGTCTCATTCTAAGGTTTGTCTAAGTTCGTCCCAAGTTAGTCTAAGTTCGTCCCATGTTAGTCTCTTTCTAAGGACGAACTTAGACAAACCTTAGAATAAGACTAACGAGACTAACTTGGGACGAACAAAGACAAACTTTAGTCTCATTGTAATGTTTGTCTAAGTTCCTCCCACGTTAGTCTAAGTTCGTCCCAAGTTAGTCTCTTTCTAAGGACGAACTTAGACAAACCTTAGAATGAGACAAACGAGACTAACTTGGGACGACCAAACACAAACTTTAGTGTCATTGTAAGGTTTGTCTAAGTTCGTCCCAAGTTAGTCTAAGTTCGTCCCAAGTTAGTCTCTTTCTAAGGACGAACTTAGACAAACCTTAGAATGAGATAAACGAGACTAACTTGGGACGACCAAAGACAAACTTTAGTGTCATTGTAAGGTTTGTCTAAGTTCGTCCCAAGTTAGTCTAAGTTCGTCCCATGTTAGTCTAAGTTCGTCCCATGTTAGTCTCTTTCTAAGGACGAACTTAGACAAACCTTAGAATAAGACTAACGAGACTAACTTGGGACGAACAAAGACAAACTTTAGTCTCATTGTAATGTTTGTCTAAGTTCCTCCCAAGTTAGTCTAAGTTCGTCCCAAGTTAGTCTCTTTCTGAGGATGAACTTAGACTAACCTTAGAATGAGACTAGCGAGACTAACTTGGGACGAACAATAACAAACGTTAGTCTCATTCTAAGGTTTGTCTAAGTTCGTCCCAAGTTAGTCTCTTTCTAAGGACGAACTTAGACAAACCTTAGAATGAGACTAACTAGACTAACTTGGGACAAACAAAGAGAAACTTTAGTCTCATTCTAAGGTTTGTCTAAGTTCGTCCCAAGTTAGTCTTAGTTCGTCCCAAGTTAGTATCTTTCTAAGGACGAACTTAGACAAACCTTAGAATGAAACTAACGAGACTAACTGGGGACGAACAATGACAAACGTTAGTCTCATTCTAAGGTTTGTCTAAGTTCTTCCCAAGTTAGTCTAAGTTCGTCCCAAGTTAGTCTCTTTCTAATGACGAACTTAGACAAACCTTAGAATAAGACTAACGAGACTAACTTGGGACGAACAAAGACAAACTTTAGTCTCATTGTAAGGTTTGTCTAAGTTCATCCCATATTAGTCTAAGTTCGTCCCAAGTCAGTCTCTTTCTGAGGATGAAATAAGACAAACCGTAGAATGAGACTAACGAGACTAACTTGGGAAGAACAAAGACAAACTTTAGTCTCATTCTAAGGTTTGTCTAAGTTCGTCCCAAGTTAGTCTGTTTCTAAGGACGAACTTAGACTAACCTTAGAATGAGACTAGCGAGACTAACTTGGGACGAACAATGACAAACGTTAGTCTCATTCTAAGGTTTGTCGAAGTTCGTCCCAAGTTAGTATCTTTCTAAGGACGAACTTAGACAAACCTTAGAATAAGACTAACGAGACTAACTTGGGACGAACAAAGACAAACTTTAGTCTCATTGTAATGTTTGTCTAAGTTCCTCCCAAGTTAGTCTAAGTTCGTCCCAAGTTAGTCTCTTTCTAACGACGAACTTAGACAAACCTTAGAATGAGACAAACGAGACTAACTTGGGACGACCAAAGACAAACTTTAGTGTCATTGTAATGTTTGTCTAAGTTCCTCCCAAGTTAGTCTAAGTTCGTCCCAAGTTAGTCTCTTTCTAAGGACGAACTTAGACAAACCTTAGAATGAGACAAACGAGACTAACTTGGGACGACCAAAGACAAACTTTAGTGTCATTGTAAGGTTTGTCTAAGTTCGTCCCAAGTTAGTCTAAGTTCGTCCCATGTTAGTCTCTTTCTAAGGACGAACTTAGACAAACCTTAGAATAAGACTAACGAGACTAACTTGGGACGAACAAAGACACACTTTAGTCTCATTGTAATGTTTGTCTAAGTTCCTCCCAAGTTAGTCTAAGTTCGTCCCAAGTTAGTCTCTTTCTAAGGACGAACTTAGACAAACCTTAGAATGAGACTAACGAGACTAACTTGGGACGAACAAAGACAAACTTTTGTCTCATTCTACGGTTTGTCTAAGTTCGTCCCAAGTTAGTCTAAGTTCGTCCCAAGTTAGTCTCTTTCAAAGGACGAACTCTGACAAACCTTAGAATGAGACTAACGAGACTAACTTGGGAAGAACAAAGACAAACTTTAGTCTAATTCTAAGGTTTGACTAAGTTCGTCCCAAGTTAGTCTAAGTTCGTCCCAGGTTAGTCTCTTTCTAAGGACAAACTTATACAAACCTTAGAATGTGACTAACGAGAGTAACTTGGGAAGAACAAAGACAAACTTTAGTCTCATTCTAAGGTTTGTCTAGGTTCGTCCCAAGTTAGTCTCTTTCTAAGGACGAACTTGAACAAACCTTAGAATGAGACTAGCGAGACTAACTTGGGACGAACAATGAGAAACGTTAGTCTCATTCTAAGGTTTGTCTAAGTTCGTCCCAAGTTAGTCTCTTTCTAAGGACGAACTTAGACAAACCTTAGAATGAGACTAACGAGACTAACATGGGAAGAACAAAGACAAACTTTAGTCTCATTCTAAGATTTGTCTAAGTTCGTCCCAAGTTAGTCTCTTTCTAAGGACGAACTTGGACAAACCTTAGAATGAGACTAGCGAGACTAACTTGGGACGAACAATGACAAACGTTAGTCTCATTCTAAGGTTTGTCTAAGTTCGTCCCAAGTTAGTCTCTTTCTAAGGACGAACTTAGACAAATCTTAGAATAAGACTAACGAGACTAACTTTAGACGAACAAAGACAAACTTTAGTCTCATTGTAAGGTTTGTCTAAGTTCATCCCAAGTTAGTCTAAGTTCGTCCCAAGTTAGTCTCTTTCTAAGGATGAAATTAGACAAACCTTAGAATGAGACTAACGAGACTAAGTTGGGAAGAACAAAGACAAACTTTAGTCTCATTCTAAGGTTTGCCTAAGTTCGTCCCAAGTTAGTCTAAGTTCGTCCCAAGTTAGTCTCTTTCTAAGGACGAAATTAGACAAACCTTAGAATGAGACTAACGAGACTAAGTTGGGAAGAACAAAGACAAACTTTAGTCTCATTCTAAGGTTTGCCTAAGTTCGTCCCAAGTTAGTCTCTTTCTAAGGGCGAACTTAGACAAACCTTAGAATAAGACTAACGAGACTAACTTTTGACGAACAAAGACAAACTTTAGTCTCATTGTAAGGTTTGTCTAAGTTCATCCCAAGTTAGTCTAAGTTCGTCCCAAGTTAGTCTCTTTCTAAGGACGAAATTAGACAAACCTTAGAATGAGACTAACGAGACTAAGTTGGGAAGAACAAAGACAAACTTTAGTCTCATTCTAAGGTTTGCCTAAGTTCGTCCCAAGTTAGACTAACCTTAGAATGAGACTAGCGAGACTAACTTGGGACGAACAATGACAAACGTTAGTCTCATTCTAAGGTTTGACTAAGTTCGTCCCAAGTTAGTCTAAGTTCGTCCCAAGTTAGTCTCTTTCTAAGGACGAACTTAGACAAACCTTAGAATGTGACTAACGAGACTAACTTGGGAAGAACAAAGACAAACTTTAGTCTCATTCTAAGGTTTGACTAAGTTCGTCCCAAGTTAGTCTAAGTTCGTCCCAAGTTAGTCTCTTTCAAAGGACGAACTTAGACAAACCTTAGAATGTGACTAACGAGACTAACTTGGGAAGAACAAAGACAAACTTTAGTCTCATTCTAAGGTTTGTTTAAGTTCGTCCCAAGTTAGTCTCTTTCAAAGGACGAACTTAGACTAACCTTAGAATGAGACTAGCGAGACTAACTTGGGACGAACAATGACAAACGTTAGTCTCATTCTAAGGTTTGTCTAAGTTCGTCCCAAGTTAGTCTCTTTCTAAGGACGAACTTAGAGAAACCTTAGAATGAGACTAACGAGACTAAGTTGGGAAGAACAAAGACAAACTTTAGTCTCATTCTAAGGTTTGCCTAAGTTCGTCCCAAGTTAGACTAACCTTAGAATGAGACTAGCGAGACTAACTTGGGACGAACAATGACAAACGTTAGTCTCATTCTAAGGTTTGACTAAGTTCGTCCCAAGTTAGTCTAAGTTCGTCCCAAGTTAGTCTCTTTCTAAGGACGAACTTAGACAAACCTTAGAATGTGACTAACGAGACTAACTTGGGAAGAACAAAGACAAACTTTAGTCTCATTCTAAGGTTTGACTAAGTTCGTCCCAAGTTAGTCTAAGTTCGTCCCAAGTTAGTCTCTTTCAAAGGACGAACTTAGACAAACCTTAGAATGTGACTAACGAGACTAACTTGGGAAGAACAAAGACAAACTTTAGTCTCATTCTAAGGTTTGTTTAAGTTCGTCCCAAGTTAGTCTCTTTCAAAGGACGAACTTAGACTAACCTTAGAATGAGACTAGCGAGACTAACTTGGGACGAACAATGACAAACGTTAGTCTCATTCTAAGGTTTGTCTAAGTTCGTCCCAAGTTAGTCTCTTTCTAAGGACGAACTTAGAGAAACCTTAGAATGAGACTAACGAGACTAACTTGGGAAGAACAAAGACAAACTTTAGTCTCATTCTAAGGTTTGTCTAAGTTCGTCCCATGTTAGTCTCTTTCTAAGGACGAACTTAGACAAACCTTAGAATAAGACTAACGGGACTAACTTGGGACGAACAAAGACAAACTTTAGTCTCATTCTAAGGTTTGCCTAAGTTCATCCCAAGTTAGTCTCTTTCTAAGGGCGAACTTAGACAAACCTTAGAATAAGACTAACGAGACTAACTTTTGACGAACAAAGACAAACTTTAGTCTCATTGTAAGGTTTGTCTAAGTTCATCCCAAGTTAGTCTAAGTTCGTCCCAAGTTAGTCTCTTTCTAAGGACGAAATTAGACAAACCTTAGAATGAGACTAACGAGACTAAGTTGGGAAGAACAAAGACAAACTTTAGTCTCATTCTAAGGTTTGCCTAAGTTCGTCCCAAGTTAGACTAACCTTAGAATGAGACTAGCGAGACTAACTTGGGACGAACAATGACAAACGTTAGTCTCATTCTAAGGTTTGACTAAGTTCGTCCCAAGTTAGTCTAAGTTCGTCCCAAGTTAGTCTCTTTTTAAGGACGAACTTAGACAAACCTTAGAATGTGACTAACGAGACTAACTTGGGAAGAACAAAGACAAACTTTAGTCTCATTCTAAGGTTTGACTAAGTTCGTCCCAAGTTAGTCTAAGTTCGTCCCAAGTTAGTCTCTTTCTAAGGACGAACTTAGACAAACCTTAGAATGTGACTAACGAGACTAACTTGGGAAGAACAAAGACAAACTTTAGTCTCATTCTAAGGTTTGTTTAAGTTCGTCCCAAGTTAGTCTCTTTCAAAGGACGAACTTAGACTAACCTTAGAATGAGACTAGCGAGACTAACTTGGGACGAACAATGACAAACGTTAGTCTCATTCTAAGGTTTGTCTAAGTTCGTCCCAAGTTAGTCTCTTTCTAAGGACGAACTTAGAGAAACCTTAGAATGAGACTAACGAGACTAACTTGGGAAGAACAAAGACAAACTTTAGTCTCATTCTAAGGTTTGTCTAAGTTCGTCCCATGTTAGTCTCTTTCTAAGGACGAACTTAGACAAACCTTAGAATAAGACTAACGGGGCTAACTTGGGACGAACAAAGACAAACTTTAGTCTCATTCTAAGGTTTGTCTAAGTTCGTCCCAAGTTAGTCTAAGTTCGTCCCATGTTAGTCTCTTTCTAAGGACGAACTTAGACAAACCTTAGAATAAGACTAACGAGACTTACTTGGGACGAACAAAGACAAACTTTAGTCTCATTGTAATGGTTGTCTAAGTTCCTCCCAAGTTAGTCTAAGTTCGTCCCAAGTTAGTCTCTTTCTAAGGACGAACTTAGACAAACCTTAGAATGAGACTAACGAGACTAACTTGGGACGAACAAAGACAAACTTTAGTCTCATTCTAACGTTCGTGTAAGTTCGTCCCAAGTTAGTCAAAGTTCGTCCCAAGTTAGTCTCTTTCTAAGGACGAACTTAGACAAACCTTAGAATGAGACTAACGAGACTAACTTGGGACGACCAAAGACAAACTTTAGTCTCATTGTAAGGTTTGTCTAAGTTCGTCCCAAGTTAGTCTAAGTTCGTCCCAAGTTAGTCTCTTTCTAAGGACGAACTTAGACAAACCTTAGAATGAGAGTAACGAGACTAACTTGGGAAGAACAAAGACAAACTTTAGTCTCATTCTAAGGTTTGTCTAAGTTCGTCCCAAGTTAGTCTCTTTCTAAGGAAGAACTTAGACAAACCTTAGAATGAGACTAGCGAGACTAACTGGGGACGAAAAATGACAAACGTTAGTCTCATTCTAAGGTTTGTCTAAGTTCGTCCCAAGTTAGTCTAAGTTCGTCCCAAGTTTGTCTCTTTCTAATGACGAACTTAGACAAACCATAGAATAAGACTAACGAGACTAACTTGGGACGAACAAAGACAAACTTTAGTCTCATTCTAAGGTTTGTCTAAGTTCGTCCCAAGTTAGTCTAAGTTCGTCCCATGTTAGTCTCTTTCTAAGGACGAACTTAGACAAACCTTAGAATAAGACTAACGAGACAAACTTGGGACGAACAAAGACAAACTTTAGTCTCATTGTAAAGTTTGTCTAAGTTCCTCCCAAGTTAGTCTACGTTCGTCCCAAGTTAGTCTCTTTCTAAGGACGAACTTAGACAAACCTTAGAATGAGTCTAACGAGACTAACTTGGGACGAACAAAGACAAACTTTAGTTTCATTCTAAAGTTTGTGTAAGTTCGTCCCAAGTTAGTCAAAGTTCGTCCCAAGTTAGTCTCTTTCTGAGGACGAAATAAGATAAACCTTAGAATGAGACTAACGAGACTAACTTGGGAAGAACAAAGACAAACTTTAGTCTCATTCTAAGGTTTGTCTAAGTTCGTCCCAAGTTAGTCTCTTTCTAAGGACGAACTTAGACTAACCTTAGAATGAGACTAGCGAGACTAACTTGGGACGAACAATAACAAACGTTAGTCTCATTCTAAGGTTTGTCTAAGTTCTCCCAAGTTAGTCTCTTTCTAAGGACGAACTTAGACAAACCTTAGAATGAGACTAACGAGACTAACTTGGGACGAACAAAGACAAACTTTAGTCTCATTCTAACGTTTGTGTAAGTTCGTCCCAAGTTAGTCAAAGTTCGTCCCAAGTTAGTCTCTTTCTGAGGACGAAATAAGACAAACCTTAGAATGAGACTAACGAGACTAACTTGGGAAGAACAAAGACAAACTTTAGTCTCATTCTAAGGTTTGTCTAAGTTCGTCCCAAGTTAGTCTCTTTCTAAGGACGAACTTAGACAAACCTTAGAATGAGACTAGCGAGACTAACTTGGGACGAACAATGAGAAACGTTAGTCTCATTCTAAGGTTTGTCTAAGTTCGTCCCAAGTTAGTCTCTTTCTAAGGACAAACTTAGACAAACCTTAGAATGAGACTAACGAGACTAACTTGGGAAGAACAAAGACAAACTTTAGTCTCATTCTAAGGTTTGTCTAAGTTCGTCCCAAGTTAGTCTCTTTCTAAGGACGAACTTGGACAAACCATAGAATGAGACTAGCGAGACTAACTTGGGACGAACAATGACAAACGTTAGTCTCATTCTAAGGTTTGTCAAAGTTCGTCCCAACTTAGTCTGTTTCTAAGGACGAACTTAGACAAACCTTAGAATAACACTAACGAGACTAACTTTTGACGAACAAAGACAAACTTTAGTCTCATTGTAAGGTTTGTCTAAGTTCGTCCCAAGTTAGTCTCTTTCTAAGGACGAACTTGGACAAACCATAGAATGAGACTAGCGAGACTAACTTGGGACGAACAATGACAAACGTTAGTCTCATTCTAAGGTTTGTCTAAGTTCGTCCCAAGTTAGTCTGTTTCTAAGGACGAACTTAGACAAACCTTAGAATAAGACTAACGAGACTAACTTGGGAAGAACAAAGACAAACTTTAGTCTCATTCTAAGGTTTGACTAAGTTCGTCCCAAGTTAGTCTAAGTTCGTCCCAAGTTAGTCTCTTTCTAAGGACGAACTTAGACAAACCTTAGAATGTGACTAACGAGACTAACTTGCGAAGAACAAAGACAAACTTTAGTCTCATTCTAAGGTTTGTCTATGTTCGTCCCAAGTTAGTCTCTTTCAAAGGACGAACTTAGACTAACCTTAGAATGAGACTAGCGAGACTAACTTGGGACGAACAATGACAAACGTTAGTCTCATTCTATGGTTTGTCTAAGTTCGTCCCAAGTTAGTCTCTTTCTAAGGACGAACTTAGAGAAACCTTAGAATGAGACTAACGAGACTAACTTGCGAAGAACAAAGACAAACTTTAGTCTCATTCTAAGGTTTGTCTAAGTTCATCCCATGTTAGTCTCTTTCTAAGGACGAACTTAGACAAACCTTAGAATAAGACTAATGAGACTAACTTGGGACGAACAAAGACAAACTTTAGTCTCATTCTAAGGTTTGTGTAAGTTCGTCCCAAGTTAGTCAAATTTCGTCCCAAGTTAGTCTCTTTCTAAGGACGAACTTAGACAAACCTTAGAATGAGACTAACGAGAATAACTTGGGAAGAACAAAGACAAACTTTAGTCTCATTCTAAGGTTTTTCTAAGTTCGTCCCAAGTTAGTCTCTTTCTAAGGACGAACTTAGACAAACCTTAGAATGAGACTAACGAGACTAACTTGGGATGAACAAAGACAAACTTTAGTCTCATTCTAAGGTTTGTCTAAGTTCGTCCCAAGTTAGTCTCTTTCTAAGGACGAACTTAGACAAACCTTAGAATGAGAGTAACGAGACTAACTTGGGAAGAACAAAGACAAACTTTAGTCTCATTCTAAGGGTTGTCTAAGTTCGTCCCAAGTTAGTCTCTTTCTAAGGACGAACTTAGACAAACCTTAGAATGAGACTAGCGAGACTAACTTGGGACGAACAATGCCAAACGTTAGTCTCATTCTAAGGTTTGTCTAAGTTCGTCCCAAGTTAGTCTAAGTTCGTCCCATGTTAGTCTCTTTCTAAGGACGAACTTAGACAACCCTTAGAATAAGACTAACGAGACTAACTTGGGACAAACAAAGACAAACTTTAGTCTCATTGTAATGTTTGTCTAAGTTCCTCCCAAGTTAGTCTAAGTTCGTCCCAAGTTAGTCTCTTTCTAAGGACGAACTTAGACAAACCTTAGAATGAGACTAACGAGACTAACTTGGGACGAACAAAGACAAACTTTAGTCTCATTCTAACGTTTGTGTAAGTTCGTCCCAAGTTAGTCTAAGTTCGTCCCAAGTTAGTCTCTTTCTAAGGACGAACTTAGACAAACCTCAGAATGAGACTAACGAGACTAACTTGGGACGACCAAAGACAAACTTTAGTCTCATTGTAAGGTTTGTCTAAGTTCGTCCCAAGTTAGTCTCTTTCTAAGGACGAACTTAGACAAACCTTAGAATGAGAGTAACGAGACAAACTTGGGAAGAACAAAGACAAACTTTAGTCTCATTCTAAGGTTTGTCTAAGTTCGTCCCAAGTTAGTCTCTTTCTAAGGACGAACTTAGACAAACCTTAGAATGAGACTAGCGAGATTAACTTGGGACGAACAATGACAAACGTTAGTCTCATTCTAAGGTTTGTCTAAGTTCGTCCCAAGTTAGTCTAAGTTCGTCCCAAGTTAGTCACTTTCTAAGGACGAACTTAGACAAACCATAGAATGAGACTAACGAGACTAACTTGGGAAGAACAAAGACAAACTTTAGTCTCATTCTAAGGTTTGTCTAAGTTCGTCCCAAGTTAGTCTCTTTCTAAGGAAGAACTTAGACAAACCTTAGAATGAGACTAACGAGACTAACTTGGGACGAACAAAGACAAACTTTAGTCTCATTCTAAGGTTTGTCTAAGTTCGTCCCAAGTTAGTCTAAGTTCGTCCCAAGTTTGTCTCTTTCTAAGGACGAACTTAGACAAACCTTAGAATAAGACTAACGAGACTAACTTGGGACGAACAAAGACAAACTTTAGTCTCATTGTAATGTTTGTCTAAGTTCCTCCCAAGTTAGTCTAAGTTCGTCCCAAGTTTGTCTCTTTCTAAGGACGAACTTAGACAAATCTTAGAATGAGACTAACGAGACTAACTTGGGACGAACAAAGACAAACTTTAGTCTCATTCTAAGGTTTGTCTAAGTTCGTCCCAAGTTAGTCTAAGTTCGTCCCAAGTTTGTCTCTTTCTAAGGACGAACTTAGACAAACCTTAGAATAAGACTAACGAGACTAACTTGGGACGAACAAAGACAAACTTTAGTCTCATTGTAATGTTTGTCTAAGTTCCTCCCAAGTTAGTCTAAGTTCGTCCCAAGTTTGTCTCTTTCTAAGGACGAACTTAGACAAATCTTAGAATGAGACTAACGAGACTAACTTGGGACGAACAAAGACAAACTTTAGTCTCATTCTAACGTTTGTGTAAGTTCGTCCCAAGTTAGTCAAAGTTCGTCCCAAGTTAGTCTCTTTCTAAGGACGAACTTAGACAAACCTTAGAATGAGACTAACGAGACTAACTTGGGACGACCAAAGACAAACTTTAGTCTCATTGTAAGGTTTGTCTAAGTTCGTCCCAAGTTAGTCTAAGTTCGTACCAAGTTAGTCTCTTTCTAAGGACGAACTTAGACAAACCTTAGAATGAGAGTAACGAGACTAACTTGGGAAGAACAAAGACAAACTTTAGTCTCATTCTAAGGTTTGTCTAAGTTCGTCCCAAGTTAGTCTCTTTCTAAGGACGAACTTAGACTAACCTTAGAATGAGACTAGCGAGACTAACTTGGGACGAACAATAACAAACGTTAGTCTCATTCTAAGGTTTGTCTAAGTTCGTCCCAAGTTAGTCTCTTTCTAAGGACGAACTTAGACAAACCTTAGAATGAGACTAACGAGACTAACTTGGGACGAACAAAGACAAACTTTAGTCTCATTCTAAGGTTTGTCTAAGTTCGTCCCAAGTTAGTCTAAGTTCGTCCCAAGTTTGTCTCTTTCTAAGGATGAACTTAGACAAACCTTAGAATAAGACTAACGAGACTAACTTGGGACGAACAAAGACAAACTTTAGTCTCATTGTAATGTTTGTCTAAGTTCCTCCCAAGTTAGTCTAAGTTCGTCCCAAGTTAGTCTCTTTCTAAGGACGAACTTAGACAAATCTTAGAATGAGACTAACGAGACTAACTTGGGACGAACAAAGACAAACTTTAGTCTCATTCTAACGTTTGTGTAAGTTCGTCCCAAGTTAGTCAAAGTTCCTCCCAAGTTAGTCTCTTTCTAAGGACGAACTTAGACAAACCTTAGAATGAGACTAACGAGACTAACTTGGGACGACCAAAGACAAACTTTAGTCTCATTGTAAGGTTTGTCTATGTTCGTCCCAAGTTAGTCTAAGTTCGTCCCAAGTTAGTCTCTTTCTAAGGACGAACTTAGACAAACCTTAGAATGAGAGTAACGAGACTAACTTGGGAAGAAGAAAGACAAACTTTAGTCTCATTCTAACGTTTGTCTAAGTTCGTCCCAAGTTAGTCTCTTTCTAAGGACGAACTTAGACAAACCTTAGAATGAGACTAGCGAGACTAACTGGGGACGAACAATGACAAACGTTAGTCTCATTCTAACGTTTGTCTAAGTTCGTCCCAAGTTAGTCTAAGTTCGTCCCAAGTTTGTCTCTTTCTAATGACGAACTTAGACAAACCTTAGAATAAGACTAACGAGACTAACTTGGGACGAACAAAGACAAACTTTAGTCTCATTGTAAAGTTTGTCTAAGTTCCTCCCAAGTTAGTCTAAGTTCGTCCCAAGTTAGTCTCTTTCTAAGGACGAACTTAGACAAACCTTAGAATGAGACTAACGAGACTAACTTGGGACGAACAAAGACAAACTTTTGTCTCATTCTAACGTTTGTGTAAGTTCGTCCCAAGTTAGTCAAAGTTCGTCCCAAGTTAGTCTCTTTCTGAGGACGAAATAAGACAAACCTTAGAATGAGACTAACGAGACTAACTTGGGATGAAAAAAGACAAACTTTAGTTTCATTCTAAGGTTTGTCTAAGTTCGTCCCAAGTTAGTCTCGTTAGTCTCATTCTAAGGTTTGTCTAAGTTCGTCCCAAGTTAGTCTCTTTCTAAGGACGAACTTAGAGAAACCTTAGAATGAGAGTAACGAGACTAACTTGGGACGAACAAAGACAAACTTTAGTCTCATTCTAAGGTTTGTCTAAATTCGTCCCAAGTTAGTCTAAGTTCGTCCCAAGTTTGTCTCTTTCTAAGGACGAACTTATACAAACCTTAGAATAAGACTAACGAGACTAACTTGGGACGAACGAAGACAAACTTTAGTCTCATTGTAATGTTTGTCTAAGTTCCTCCCAAGTTAGTCTAAGTTCGTCCCAAGTTAGTCTCTTTCTAAGGACGAACTTAGACAAATCTTAGAATGAGACTAACGAGACTAACTTGGGACGAACAAAGACAAACTTTAGTCTCATTCTAACGTTTGTGTAAGTTCGTCCCAAGTTAGTCAAAGTTCGTCCCAAGTTAGTCTCTTTCTAAGGACGAACTTAGACAAACCTTAGAATGAGACTAACGAGACTAACTTGGGACGACCAAAGACAGACTTTAGTCTCATTGTAAGGTTTGTCTAAGCTCGTCCCAAGTTAGTCTAAGTTCGTCCCAAGTTAGTCTCTTTCTAAGGACGAACTTAGACAAACCTTAGAATGAGAGTAACGAGACTAACTTGGGAAGAACAAAGACAAACTTTAGTCTCATTCTAAGGTTTGTCTAAGTTCGTCCCAAGTTAGTCTCTTTCTAAGGACGAACTTAGACTAACCTTAGAATGAGACTAGCGAGACTAACTTGGGACAAACAATAACAAACGTTAGTCTCATTCTAAGGTTTGTCTAAGTTCGTCCCAAGTTAGTCTCTTTCTAAGGACGACCTTAGACAAACCTTAGAATGAGACTAACGAGACTAACTTGGGACGAACAAAGACAAACTTTAGTCTCATTCTAAGGTTTGTCTAAGTTCGTCCCAAGTTAGTCTAAGTTCGTCCCAAGTTTGTCTCTTTCTAAGGACGAACTTAGACAAACCTTAGAATAAGACTAACGAGACTAACTTGGGACGAACAAAGAGAAACTTTAGTCTCATTGTAATGTTTGTCTAAGTTCCTCCCAAGTTAGTCTAAGTTCGTCCCAAGTTAGTCTCTTTCTAAGGACGAACTTAGACAAATCTTAGAATGAGACTAACGAGACTAACTTGGGACGAACAAAGACAAACTTTAGTCTCATTCTAACGTTTGTGTAATTTCGTCCCAAGTTAGTCAAAGTTCGTCCCAAGTTAGTCTCTTTCTAAGGACGAACTTAGACAAACCTTAGAATGAGACTAACGAGACAAACTTGGGACGACCAAAGACAAACTTTAGTCTCATTGTAAGGTTTGTCTATGTTCGTCCCAAGTTAGTCTAAGTTCGTCCCAAGTTAGTCTCTTTCTAAGGACGAACTTAGACAAACCTTAGAATGAGAGTAACGAGACTAACTTGGGAAGAAGAAAGACAAACTTTAGTCTCATTCTAACGTTTGTCTAAGTTCGTCCCAAGTTAGTCTCTTTCTAAGGACGAACTTAGACAAACCTTAGAATGAGACTAGCGACACTAACTGGGGACGAACAATGACAAACGTTAGTCTCATTCTAACGTTTGTCTAAGTTCGTCCCAAGTTAGTCTAAGTTCGTCCCAAGGTAGTCTCTTACAAAGGACGAACTCTGACAACCCTTAGAATGAGACTAACGAGACTAACTTGGGAAGAACAAAGACAAACTTTAGTCTCATTCTAAGGTTTGACTAAGTTCGTCCCAAGTTAGTCTAAGTTCGTCCCAAGTTAGTCTCTTTCTAAGGACGAACTTATACAAACCTTAGAATGTGACTAACGAGAGTAACTTGGGAAGAACAAAGACAAACTTTAGTCTCATTCTAAGGTTTGTCTAAGTTCGTCCCAAGTTAGTCTCTTTCTAAGGACGAACTTAGACAAACCTTAGCATGAGACTAACGAGACTAACTTGGGACGAACGTTAGTCTCATTCTAAGGTTTGTCTAAGTTCGTCCCAAGTTAGTCTCTTTCTAAGGACGAACTTAGACAAACCTTAGAATGAGACTAACGAGACTAACTTGGGAAGAACAAAGACGAACTTTAGTCTCATTCTAAGGTTTGTCTAAGTTCGTCCCAAGTTAGTCTCTTTCTAAGGACGAACTTAGACAAACCTAAGAATAAGACTAACGAGACTAACTTGGGACGAACAAAGACAAACTTTAGTCTCATTGTAAGGTTTGTCTAAGTTCATCCCAAGTTAGTCTAAGTTCGTCCCATGTTAGTCTCTTTCTAAGGACGAAATTAGACAAACCTTAGAATGAGACTAACGAGACTAAGTTGGGAAGAACAAAGACAAACTTTAGTCTCATGCTAAGGTTTGCCTAAGTTCGTCCCAAGTTAGTCTCTTTCTAAGGACGAACTTAGACTAACCTTAGAATGAGACTAGCGAGACTAACTTGGGACGAACAATAACAAACGTTAGTCGCATTCTAAGGTTTGTCTAAGTTCGTCCCAAGTTAGTGTGTTTCTAAGGACGAACTTAGACAAACCTTAGAATAAGACTAACGAGACTAACTTGGGACGAACAAAGACAAACTTTAGTCTCATTGTAAGGTTTGTCTAAGTTCATCCCAAGTTAGTCTAAGTTCGTCCCAAGTTAGTTTCTTTCTAAGGACGAAATTAGACAAACCTTAGAATGAGACTAACAAAACTAAGTTGGGAAGAACAAAGACAAACTTTAGTCTCATTCTAAGGTTTGCCTAAGTTCGTCCCAAGTTAGTCTCTTTCTAAGGATGAACTTAGACTAACCTTAGAATGAGACTAGCGAGACTAACTTGGGACGAACAATAACAAACGTTAGTCTCATTCTAAGGTTTGTCTAAGTTCGTCCCAAGTTAGTCTCTTTCTAAGGACGAACTTAGAGAAACCTTAGAATGAGACTAACGAGACTAACTTGGGACGAACAAAGACAAACTTTAGTCTCATTCTAAGGTTTGTCTAAGTTCGTCCCAAGTTAGTCTAAGTTCGTCCCAAGTTAGTCTCTTTCTAAGGACGAACTTAGACAAACCTTAGAATAAGACTAACGAGACTAACTTGGGACGACCAAAGACAAACTTTAGTCTCATTGTAAGGTTTGTTTAAGTTCGTCCCAAGTTAGTCAAAGTTCGTCCCAAGTTAGTCTCTTTCTAAGGACGAACTTAGACAAACCTTAGAATGAGACTAACGAGACTAACTTGGGACGACCAAAGACAAACTTTAGTCTCATTGTAAGGTTTGTTTAAGTTCGTCCCAAGTTAGTCTAAGTTCGTCCCAAGTTAGTCTCTTTCTAAGGACGAACTTAGACAAACCTTAGAATGAGAGTAACGAGACTAACTTGGGAAGAACAAAGACAAACATTAGTCTCATTATAAGGTTTGTCTAAGTTCGTCCCAAGTTAGTCTCTTTCTAAGGACGAACTTAGACTAACCTTAGAATGAGACTAGCGAGACTAACTTGGGACGAACAATAACAAACGTTAGTCTCATTCTAAGGTTTGTCTAAGTTCGTCCCATGTTAGTATCTTTCTAAGGACGAACTTAGACAAACCTTAGAATGAGACTAACGAGACTAACTTGGGACGAACAAACACAAACTTTAGTCTCATTCTAAGGTTTGTCTAAGTTCGTCCCAAGTTAGTCTAAGTTCGTCTTAAGTTTGTCTCTTTCTAAGGACGAATTTAGACAAACCTTAGAATAAGACTAACGAGACTAACTTGGGACGAACAAAGACTAACTTTAGTCTCATTGTAATGTTTGTCTAAGTTCCTCCCAAGTTAGTCTAAGTTCGTCCCAAGTTAGTCTCTTTCTAAGGACGAACTTAGACAAATCTTAGAATGAGACTAACGAGACTAACTTGGGACGAACAAAGACAAACTTTAGTCTCATTCTAACGTTTGTGTAAGTTTGTCCCAAGTTAGTCAAAGTTCGTCCCAAGTTAGTCTCTTTCTAAGGACGAACTTAGACAAACCTTAGAATGAGACTAACGAGACTAACTTGGGACGACCAAAGACAAACTTTAGTCTCATTGTAAGGTTTGTCTAAGTTCGTCCCAAGTTAGTCTAAGTTCGTTCCAAGTTAGTCTCTTTCTAAGGACGAACTTAGACAAACCTTAGAATGAGAGTAACGAGACTAACTTGGGAAGAACAAAGACAAACTTTAGTCTCATTCTAAGGTTTGTCTAAGTTCGTCCCAAGTTAGTCTCTTTCTAAGGACGAACTTAGACTAACCTTAGAATGAGACTAGCGAGACTAACTTGGGACGAACAATAACAAACGTTAGTCTCATTCTAAGGTTTGTCTAAGTTCGTCCCAAGTTAGTCTCTTTCTAAGGACGAACTTAGACAAACCTTAGAATGAGACTAGCGAGACTAACTGGGGACGAACAATGACAAACGTTAGTCTCATTCTAACGTTTGTGTAAGTTCGTCCCAAGTTAGTCAAAGTTCGTCCCAAGTTAGTCTCTTTCTAAGGACGAACTTAGACAAACCTTAGAATGAGACTAACGAGACTAACTTGGGACGACCAAAGACAAACTTTAGTCTCATTGTAAGGTTTGTTTAAGTTCGTCCCAAGTTAGTCTAAGTTCGTCCCAAGTTAGTCTCTTTCTAAGGACGAAATTAGACAAACCTTAGAATGAGAGTAACGAGACTAACTTGGGAAGAACAAAGACAAACTTTAGTCTCATTCTAAGGTTTGTCTAAGTTCGTCCCAAGTTAGTCTCTTTCTAAGGACGAACTTAGACTAACCTTAGAATGAGACTAGCGAGACTAACTTGGGACGAACAATAACAAACGTTAGTCTCTTTCTAAGGTTTGTCTAAGTTCGTCCCAAGTTAGTATCTTTCTAAGGACGAACTTAGACAAACCTTAGAATGAGACTAACGAGACTAACTTGGGACGAACAAAGACAATCTTTAGTCTCATTCTAAGGTTTGTCTAAGTTCGTCCCAAGTTAGTCTAAGTTCGTCCCAAGTTTGTCTCTTTCTAAGGACGAACTTAGACAAACCTTAGAATAAGACTAACGAGACTAACTTGGGACGAACAAAGACTAACTTTAGTCTCATTGTAATGTTTGTCTAAGTTCCTCCCAAGTTAGTCTAAGTTCGTCCCAAGTTACTCTCTTTCTAAGGACGAACTTAGACAAATCTTAGAATGAGACTAACGAGACTAACTTGGGACGAACAAAGACAAACTTTAGTCTCATTCTAACGTTTGTGTAAGTTTGTCCCAAGTTAGTCAAAGTTCGTCCCAAGTTAGTCTCTTTCTAAGGACGAACTTAGACAAACCTTAGAATGAGACTAACGAGACTAACTTGGGACGACCAAAGACAAACTTTAGTCTCATTGTAAGGTTTGTCTAAGTTCGTCCCAAGTTAGTCTAAGTTCGTTCCAAGTTAGTCTCTTTCTAAGGACGAACTTAGACAAACCTTAGAATGAGAGTAACGAGACTAACTTGGGAAGAACAAAGACAAACTTTAGTCTCATTCTAAGGTTTGTCTAAGTTCGTCCCAAGTTAGTCTCTTTCTAAGGACGAACTTAGACTAACCTTAGAATGAGACTAGCGAGACTAACTTGGGACGAACAATAACAAACGTTAGTCTCATTCTAAGGTTTGTCTAAGTTCGTCCCAAGTTAGTCTCTTTCTAAGGACGAACTTAGACAAACCTTAGAATGAGACTAGCGAGACTAACTGGGGACGAACAATGACAAACGTTAGTCTCATTCTAACGTTTGTGTAAGTTCGTCCCAAGTTAGTCAAAGTTCGTCCCAAGTTAGTCTCTTTCTAAGGACGAACTTAGACAAACCTTAGAATGAGACTAACGAGACTAACTTGGGACGACCAAAGACAAACTTTAGTCTCATTGTAAGGTTTGTTTAAGTTCGTCCCAAGTTAGTCTAAGTTCGTCCCAAGTTAGTCTCTTTCTAAGGACGAAATTAGACAAACCTTAGAATGAGAGTAACGAGACTAACTTGGGAAGAACAAAGACAAACTTTAGTCTCATTCTAAGGTTTGTCTAAGTTCATCCCAAGTTAGTCTCTTTCTAAGGACGAACTTAGACTAACCTTAGAATGAGACTAGCGAGACTAACTTGGGACGAACAATAACAAACGTTAGTCTCTTTCTAAGGTTTGTCTAAGTTCGTCCCAAGTTAGTATCTTTCTAAGGACGAACTTAGACAAACCTTAGAATGAGACTAACGAGACTAACTTGGGACGAACAAAGACAATCTTTAGTCTCATTCTAAGGTTTGTCTAAGTTCGTCCCAAGTTAGTCTAAGTTCGTCCCAAGTTTGTCTCTTTCTAAGGACGAACTTAGACAAACCTTAGAAGAAGACTAACGAGACTAACTTGGGACGAACAAAGACTAACTTTAGTCTCATTGTAATGTTTGTCTAAGTTCCTCCCAAGTTAGTCTAAGTTCGTCCCAAGTTACTCTCTTTCTAAGGACGAACTTAGACAAATCTTAGAATGAGACTGACGAGACTAACTTGGGACGAACAAAGACAAACTTTAGTCTCATTCTAACGTTTGTGTAAGTTTGTCCCAAGTTAGTCAAAGTTCGTCCCAAGTTAGTCTCTTTCTAAGGACGAACTTAGACAAACCTTAGAATGAGACTAACGAGACTAACTTGGGACGACCAAAGACAAACTTTAGTCTCATTGTAAGGTTTGTCTAAGTTCGTCCCAAGTTAGTCTAAGTTCGTTCCAAGTTAGTCTCTTTCTAAGGACGAACTTAGACAAACCTTAGAATGAGAGTAACGAGACTAACTTGGGAAGAAGAAAAACAAACTTTAGTCTCATTCTAAGGTTTGTCTAAGTTCGTCCCAAGTTAGTCTCTTTCTAAGGACGAACTTAGACAAACCTTAGAATGAGACTAGCGAGACTAACTGGGGACGAACAATGACAAACGTTAGTCTCATTCTAACGTTTGTCTAAGTTCGTCCCAAGTTAGTCTAAGTTTGTCCCAAGTTTGTCTCTTTCTAATGACGAACTTAGACAAACCATAGAATAAGACTAACGAGACTAACTTGGGACGAACAAACACAAACTTTAGTCTCATTCTAAGGTTTGTCTAAGTTCGTCCCAAGTTAGTCTAAGTTCGTTCCCATGTTAGTCTCTTTCTAAGGACGAACTTAGACAAACCTTAGAATAAGACTAACGAGACTAACTTGGGACGAACAAAGACAAACTTTAGTCTCATTGTAAAGTTTGTCTAAGTTCCTCCCAAGTTAGTCTAAGTTCGTCCAAAGTTAGTCTCTTTCTAAGGACGAACTTAGACAAACCTTAGAATGAGACTAACGAGACTAACTTGGGACGAACAAAGACAAACTTTTGTCTCATTCTAACGTTTGTGTAAGTTCATCCCAAGTTAGTCAAAGTTCGTCCCAAGTTAGTCTCTTTCTGAGGACGAAATAAGACAAACCTTAGAATAAGACTAACGAGACTAACTTGGGATGAACAAAGACAAACTTTAGTCTCATTCTAAGGTTTGTCTAAGTTCGTCCCAAGTTAGTCTCTTTCTAAGTACGAACTTGGACAAACCATAGAATGAGACTAGCGAGACTAACTTGGGACGAACAATGACAAACGTTAGTCTCATTCTAAGGTTTGTCTAAGTTCATCCGAAGTTAGTCTGTTTCTAAGGACGAACTTAGACAAACCTTAGAATAAGACTAACGAGACTAACTTTTGACGAACAAAGACAAACTTTAGTCTCATTGTAAGGTTTGTCTAAGTTCATCCCAAGTTAGTCTAAGTTCGTCCCAAGTTAGTCTCTTTCTAAGGACGAAATTAGACAAACCTTAGAATGAGACTAACGAGACTAAGTTGGGAAGAACAAAGACAAACTTTAGTCTCATTCTAAGGTTTGCCTATGTTCGTCCCAAGTTAGTCTCTTTCTAAGGACGAACTTAGACTAACCTTAGAATGAGACTAGCGAGACTAACTTGGGACGAACAATACCAAACGTTAGTCTCATTCTAAGGTTTGTCTAAGTTCGTCCCAAGTTAGTCTCTTTCTAAGGACGAACTTAGACAAACCTTAGAATGAGACTAGCGAGACTAACTTGGGACGAACAATGAGAAACGTTAGTCTCATTCTAAGGTTTGTCTAAGTTCGTCCCAAGTTAGTCTCTTTCTAAGGACGAACTTAGACAAACCTTAGAATGAGACTAACGAGACTAACTTGAGAAGAACAAAGACAAACTTTAGTCTCATTCTAAGGTTTGACTAAGTTCGTCCCAAGTTAGTCTAAGTTCATCCTAAGTTAGTCTCTTTCTAAGGACGAACTTAGACAAACCTTAGAATGTGACTAACTAGACTAACTTGGGAAGAACAAAGACAAACTTTAGTCTCATTCTAAGGTTTGTCTAAGTTCGTCCCAAGTTAGTCTCTTTATAAGGACGAACTTAGACTAACCTTAGAATAAGACTAACGAGACTAACTTGGGACGAACAAAGACAAACTTTAGTCTGATTCTAAGGTTTGTCTAAGTTCGTCCCAAGTTAGTCTAAGTTCGTCCCATGTTAGTCTCTTTCTAAGGACGAACTTAGACAAACCTTAGAATAAGACTAACGAGACTAACTTGGGACGAACAAAGACAAACTTTAGTCTCATTGTAATGTTTGTCTAAGTTCCTCCCAAGTTAGTCTAAGTTCGTCCCAAGTTAGTCTCTTTCTAAGGACGAACTTAGACAAACCTTAGAATGAGACTAACGAGACTAACTTGGGACGAACAAAGACAAACTTCAGTCTCATTCTAACGTTTGTGTAAGTTCGTCCCAAGTTAGTCAAAGTTCGTCCCAAGTTAGTCTCTTTCTGAGGACGAACTTAGACAAACCTTAGAATGAGACTAACGAGACTAACTTGGATCGACCAAAGACAAACTTTAGTCTCACTGTAAGGTTTGTCTAAGTTCGTCCCAAGTTAGTCTAAGTTCGTCCCAAGTTAGTCTCTTTCTAAGGACGAACTTAGACAAACCTTAGAATGAGAGTAACGAGACTAACTTGGGAAGAACAAAGACAAACTTTAGTCTCATTCTAAGGTTTGTCTAAGTTCGTCCCAAGTTAGTCTCTTTCTAAGGACGAACTTAGACAAACCTTAGAATGAGACTAGCGAGACTAACTGGGGACGAACAATGACAAACGTTAGTCTCATTCTAAGGTTTGTCTAAGTTCGTCCCAAGTTAGTCTAAGTTCGTCCCACGTTTGTCTCTTTCTAATGACGAACTTAGACAAACCTTAGAATAAGACTAACGAGACTAACTTGGGACGAACAAAGACAAACTTTAGTCTCATTCTAAGGTTTGTCTAAGTTCGTCCCAAGTTAGTCTAAGTTCGTCCCATGTTAGTCTCTTTCTAAGGACGAACTTAGACAAACCTTAGAATAAGACTAACGAGACTAACTTGGGACGAACAAAGACAAACTTTAGTCTCATTGTAAAGTTTGTCTAAGTTCCTCCCAAGTTAGTCTAAGTTCGTCCCAAGTTAGTCTCTTTCTAAGGACGAACTTAGACAAACCTTAGAATGAGACTAACGAGACTAACTTGGGACGAACAAAGACAAACTTTAGTCTCATTCTAACGTTTGTGTAAGTTCGTCCCAAGTTAGTCTCTTTCTGAGGACGAAATAAGACAAACCTTAGAATGAGACTAACGAGACTAACTTGGGAAGAACAAAGACAAACGTTAGTCTCATTCTAAGGTTTGTCTAAGTTCGTCCCAAGTTAGTCTCTTTCTAAGGACGAACTTAGACAAACCTTAGAATGAGACTAGCGAGACTAACTTGGGACGAACAATGAGAAACGTTAGTCTCATTCTAAGGTTTGTCTAAGTTCGTCCCAAGTTAGTCTCTTTCTAAGGACGAACTTAGACAAACCTTAGAATGAGACTAACGAGACTAACTTGGGAAGAACAAAGACAAACTTTAGTCTCATTCTAAGGTTTGACTAAGTTCGTCCCAAGTTAGTCTAAGTTCATCCTAAGTTAGTCTCTTTCTAAGGACGAACTTAGACAAACCTTAGAATGTGACTAACTAGACTAACTTGGGAAGAACAAAGACAAACTTTAGTCTCATTCTAAGGTTTGTCTAAGTTCGTCCCAAGTTAGTCTCTTTCTAAGGACGAACTTAGACTAACCTTAGAATAAGACTAACGAGACTAACTTGGGACGAACAAAGACAAACTTTAGTCTGATTCTAAGGTTTGTCTAAGTTCGTCCCAAGTTAGTCTAAGTTCGTCCCATGTTAGTCTCTTTCTAAGGACGAACTTAGACAAACCTTAGAATAAGACTAACGAGACTAACTTGGGACGAAGAAAGACAAACTTTAGTCTCATTGTAATGTTTGTCTAAGTTCCTCCCAAGTTAGTCTAAGTTCGTCCCAAGTTAGTCTCTTTCTAAGGACGAACTTAGACAAACCTTAGAATGAGACTAACGAGACTAACTTGGGACGAACAAAGACAAACTTCAGTCTCATTCTAACGTTTGTGTAAGTTCGTTCCAAGTTAGTCAAAGTTCGTCCCAAGTTAGTCTCTTTCTGAGGACGAACTTAGACAAACCTTAGAATGAGACTAACGGGACTAACTTGGGACGACCAAAGACAAACTTTAGTCTCACTGTGAGGTTTGTCTAAGTTCGTCCTAAGTTAGTCTAAGTTCGTCCCAAGTTAGTCTCTTTCTGAGGACGAACTTAGACAAACCTTAGAATGAGAGTAACGAGACTAACTTGGGAAGAACAAAGACAAACTTTAGTCTCATTCTAAGGTTTGTCTAAGTTCGTCCCAAGTTAGTCTCTTTCTAAGGACGAACTTAGACAAACCTTAGAATGAGACTAGCGAGACTAACTGGGGACGAACAATGACAAACGTTAGTCTCATTCTAAGGTTTGTCTAAGTTCGTCCCAAGTTAGTCTAAGTTCGTCCCACGTTTGTCTCTTTCTAATGACGAACTTAGACAAACCTTAGAATAAGACTAACGAGATTAACTTTGGACGAACAAAGACAAACTTTAGTCTCATTCTAAGGTTTGTCTAAGTTCGTCCCAAGTTAGTCTAAGTTCGTCCCATGTTAGTCTCTTTCTAAGGACGAACTTAGACAAACCTTAGAATAAGACTAACGAGACTAACTTGGGACGAACTCTGACAACCCTTAGAATGAGACTAACGAGACTAACTTGGGAAGAACAAAGACAAACTTTAGTCTCATTCTAAGGTTTGACTAAGTTCGTCCCATGTTAGTCTAAGTTCGTCCCAAGTTAGTCTCTTTCTAAGGACAAACTTATACAAACCTTAGAATGTGACGAACGAGAGTAACTAGGGAAGAACAAAGACAAACTTTAGTCTCATTCTAAGGTTTGTCTAAGTTCGTCCCAAGTTAGTCTCTTTCTAAGGACGAACTTAGACAAACCTTAGAATGAGACTAACGAGACTAACTTGGGAAGAACAAAGACAAACTTTAGTCTCATTCTAAGGTTTGTCTAAGTTCGTCCCAAGTTAGTCTCTTTCTAAGGACGAACTTGGACAAACCATAGAATGAGACTAGCGAGACTAACTTGGGACGAACAATGACAAACGTTAGTCTCATTCTAAGGTTTGTCTAAGTTCGTCCCAAGTTAGTCTGTTTCTAAGGACGAACTTAGACAAACCTTAGAATAAGACTAACGAGGCTAACTTGGGACGAACAAAGACAAACTTTAGTCTCATTTTAAGGTTTGTCTAAGTTCGCCCCAAGTTAGTCTAAGTTAGTCCCAAGTTACTCTCTTTCTAAGGACGAACTTAGACAAACCTTAGAATGAGAGTAACGAGACTAACTTGGGAAGAACAAAGACAAACTTTAGTCTCATTCTAAGGTTTGTCTAAGTTCGTCCCAAGTTAGTCTCTTTCTAAGGACGAACTTAGACAAACCTTAGAATGAGACTAGCGAGACTAACTGGGGACGAACAATGACAAACGTTAGTCTCATTCTAAGGTTTGTCTAAGTTCGTCCCAAGTTAGTCTCTTTCTAATGACGAACTTAGGCAAACCTTAGAATAAGACTAACGAGACTAACTTGGGACGAACAAAGACAAACTTTAGTCTCATTGTAAGGTTTGTCTAAGTTCATCCCATATTAGTCTAAGTTCAACCCAAGTTAGTCTCTTTCTGAGGACGAAATAAGACAAACCTTAGAATGAGACTAACGAGACTAACTTTTGACGAACAAAGACAAACTTTAGTCTCATTGTAAGGTTTGTCTAAGTTCATCCCAAGTTAGTCTAAGTTCGTCCCAAGTTAGTCTCTTTCTAAGGGCGAAATTAGACAAACCTTAGAATGAGACTAACTAGACTAAGTTGGGAAGAACAAAGACAAACTTTTGTCTCATTCTAAGGTTTGCCTAATTTCGTCCCAAGTTAGTCTCTTTCTAAGGACGAACTTAGACAAACCTTAGAATGAGACTAACGAGACTAACTTGGGACGAACAAAGACAAACTTTAGTCTCATTCTACGGTTTGTCTAAGTACGTCCCAAGTTAGTCTAAGTTCGTCCCAAGTTAGTCTCTTTCAAAGGACGAACTCTGACAACCCTTAGAATGAGACTAACGAGACTAACTTGGGAAGAACAAAGACAAACTTTAGTCTCATTCTAAGGTTTGACTAAGTTCGTCCAAAGTTAGTCTAAGTTCGTCCCAAGTTAGTCTCTTTCTAAGGACGAACTTAGACAAACCTTAGAATGAGACTAACGAGACTAACTTGGGACGAACAAAGACAAACTTCAGTCTCATTCTAACGTTTGTGTAAGTTCGTTCCAAGTTAGTCAAAGTTCGTCCCAAGTTAGTCTCTTTCTGAGGACGAACTTAGACAAACCTTAGAATGAGACTAACGGGACTAACTTGGGACGACCAAAGACAAACTTTAGTCTCACTGTGAGGTTTGTCTAAGTTCGTCCTAAGTTAGTCTAAGTTCGTCCCAAGTTAGTCTCTTTCTGAGGACGAACTTAGACAAACCTTAGAATGAGAGTAACGAGACTAACTTGGGAAGAACAAAGACAAACTTTAGTCTCATTCTAAGGTTTGTCTAAGTTCGTCCCAAGTTAGTCTCTTTCTAAGGACGAACTTAGACAAACCTTAGAATGAGACTAGCGAGACTAACTGGGGACGAACAATGACAAACGTTAGTCTCATTCTAAGGTTTGTCTAAGTTCGTCCCAAGTTAGTCTAAGTTCGTCCCACGTTTGTCTCTTTCTAATGACGAACTTAGACAAACCTTAGAATAAGACTAACGAGATTAACTTTGGACGAACAAAGACAAACTTTAGTCTCATTCTAAGGTTTGTCTAAGTTCGTCCCAAGTTAGTCTAAGTTCGTCCCTTGTTAGTCTCTTTCTAAGGACGAACTTAGACAAACCTTAGAATAAGACTAACGAGACTAACTTGGGACGAACAAAGACAAACTTTAGTCTCATTGTAAAGTTTGTCTAAGTTCCTCCCAAGTTAGTCTAAGTTCGTCCCAAGTTAGTCTCTTTCTAAGGACGAACTTAGACAAACCTTAGAATGAGACTAACGAGACTAACTTGGGAGGAACAAAGACAAACTTTAGTCTCATTCTAACGTTTGTGTAAGTTCGTCCCAAGTTAGTCAAAGTTCGTCCCAAGTTAGTCTCTTTCTGAGGACGAAATAAGACAAACCTTAGAATGAGACTAACGAGACTAACTTGGGAAGAACAAAGACAAACTTTAGTCTCATTCTAAGGTTTGTCTAAGTTCGTCCCAAGTTAGTCTCTTTCTAAGGACGAACTTAGACTAACCTTAGAATGAGACTAGCGAGACTAACTTGGGACGAACAATAACAAACGTTAGTCTCATTCTAAGGTTTGTCTAAGTTCGTCCCAAGTTAGTCTCTTTCTAAGGACGAACTTAGACAAACCTTAGAATGAGACTAACGAGACTAACTTGGGACGAACAAAGACAAACTTTAGTCTCATTCTACGGTTTGTCTAAGTTCGTCCCAAGTTAGTCTAAGTTCGTCCCACGTTAGTCTCTTTCAAAGGACGAACTCTGACAACCCTTAGAATGAGACTAACGAGACTAACTTGGGAAGAACAAAGACAAACTTTAGTCTCATTCTAAGGTTTGACTAAGTTCGTCCCATGTTAGTCTAAGTTCGTCCCAAGTTAGTCTCTTTCTAAGGACAAACTTATACAAACCTTAGAATGTGACGAACGAGAGTAACTAGGGAAGAACAAAGACAAACTTTAGTCTCATTCTAAGGTTTGTCTAAGTTCGTCCCAAGTTAGTCTCTTTCTAAGGACGAACTTAGACAAACCTTAGAATGAGACTAACGAGACTAACTTGGGAAGAACAAAGACAAACTTTAGTCTCATTCTAAGGTTTGTCTAAGTTCGTCCCAAGTTAGTCTCTTTCTAAGGACGAACTTGGACAAACCATAGAATGAGACTAGCGAGACTAACTTGGGACGAACAATGACAAACGTTAGTCTCATTCTAAGGTTTGTCTAAGTTCGTCCCAAGTTAGTCTGTTTCTAAGGACGAACTTAGACAAACCTTAGAATAAGACTAACGAGGCTAACTTGGGACGAACAAAGACAAACTTTAGTCTCATTTTAAGGTTTGTCTAAGTTCGCCCCAAGTTAGTCTAAGTTAGTCCCAAGTTACTCTCTTTCTAAGGACGAACTTAGACAAACCTTAGAATGAGAGTAACGAGACTAACTTGGGAAGAACAAAGACAAACTTTAGTCTCATTCTAAGGTTTGTCTAAGTTCGTCCCAAGTTAGTCTCTTTCTAAGGACGAACTTAGACAAACCTTAGAATGAGACTAGCGAGACTAACTGGGGACGAACAATGACAAACGTTAGTCTCATTCTAAGGTTTGTCTAAGTTCGTCCCAAGTTAGTCTCTTTCTAATGACGAACTTAGGCAAACCTTAGAATAAGACTAACGAGACTAACTTGGGACGAACAAAGACAAACTTTAGTCTCATTGTAAGGTTTGTCTAAGTTCATCCCATATTAGTCTAAGTTCAACCCAAGTTAGTCTCTTTCTGAGGACGAAATAAGACAAACCTTAGAATGAGACTAACGAGACTAACTTTTGACGAACAAAGACAAACTTTAGTCTCATTGTAAGGTTTGTCTAAGTTCATCCCAAGTTAGTCTAAGTTCGTCCCAAGTTAGTCTCTTTCTAAGGGCGAAATTAGACAAACCTTAGAATGAGACTAACTAGACTAAGTTGGGAAGAACAAAGACAAACTTTTGTCTCATTCTAAGGTTTGCCTAATTTCGTCCCAAGTTAGTCTCTTTCTAAGGACGAACTTAGACAAACCTTAGAATGAGACTAACGAGACTAACTTGGGACGAACAAAGACAAACTTTAGTCTCATTCTACGGTTTGTCTAAGTACGTCCCAAGTTAGTCTAAGTTCGTCCCAAGTTAGTCTCTTTCAAAGGACGAACTCTGACAACCCTTAGAATGAGACTAACGAGACTAACTTGGGAAGAACAAAGACAAACTTTAGTCTCATTCTAAGGTTTGACTAAGTTCGTCCAAAGTTAGTCTAAGTTCGTCCCAAGTTAGTCTCTTTCTAAGGACGAACTTAGACAAACCTTAGAATGAGACTAACGAGACTAACTTGGGACGAACAAAGACAAACTTCAGTCTCATTCTAACGTTTGTGTAAGTTCGTTCCAAGTTAGTCAAAGTTCGTCCCAAGTTAGTCTCTTTCTGAGGACGAACTTAGACAAACCTTAGAATGAGACTAACGGGACTAACTTGGGACGACCAAAGACAAACTTTAGTCTCACTGTGAGGTTTGTCTAAGTTCGTCCTAAGTTAGTCTAAGTTCGTCCCAAGTTAGTCTCTTTCTGAGGACGAACTTAGACAAACCTTAGAATGAGAGTAACGAGACTAACTTGGGAAGAACAAAGACAAACTTTAGTCTCATTCTAAGGTTTGTCTAAGTTCGTCCCAAGTTAGTCTCTTTCTAAGGACGAACTTAGACAAACCTTAGAATGAGACTAGCGAGACTAACTGGGGACGAACAATGACAAACGTTAGTCTCATTCTAAGGTTTGTCTAAGTTCGTCCCAAGTTAGTCTAAGTTCGTCCCACGTTTGTCTCTTTCTAATGACGAACTTAGACAAACCTTAGAATAAGACTAACGAGATTAACTTTGGACGAACAAAGACAAACTTTAGTCTCATTCTAAGGTTTGTCTAAGTTCGTCCCAAGTTAGTCTAAGTTCGTCCCTTGTTAGTCTCTTTCTAAGGACGAACTTAGACAAACCTTAGAATAAGACTAACGAGACTAACTTGGGACGAACAAAGACAAACTTTAGTCTCATTGTAAAGTTTGTCTAAGTTCCTCCCAAGTTAGTCTAAGTTCGTCCCAAGTTAGTCTCTTTCTAAGGACGAACTTAGACAAACCTTAGAATGAGACTAACGAGACTAACTTGGGAGGAACAAAGACAAACTTTAGTCTCATTCTAACGTTTGTGTAAGTTCGTCCCAAGTTAGTCAAAGTTCGTCCCAAGTTAGTCTCTTTCTGAGGACGAAATAAGACAAACCTTAGAATGAGACTAACGAGACTAACTTGGGAAGAACAAAGACAAACTTTAGTCTCATTCTAAGGTTTGTCTAAGTTCGTCCCAAGTTAGTCTCTTTCTAAGGACGAACTTAGACTAACCTTAGAATGAGACTAGCGAGACTAACTTGGGACGAACAATAACAAACGTTAGTCTCATTCTAAGGTTTGTCTAAGTTCGTCCCAAGTTAGTCTCTTTCTAAGGACGAACTTAGACAAACCTTAGAATGAGACTAACGAGACTAACTTGGGACGAACAAAGACAAACTTTAGTCTCATTCTACGGTTTGTCTAAGTTCGTCCCAAGTTAGTCTAAGTTCGTCCCACGTTAGTCTCTTTCAAAGGACGAACTCTGACAACCCTTAGAATGAGACTAACGAGACTAACTTGGGAAGAACAAAGACAAACTTTAGTCTCATTCTAAGGTATGACTAAGTTCGTCCCAAGTTAGTCTAAGTTCGTCCCAAGTTAGTCTCTTTCTAAGGACAAACTTATACAAACCTTAGAATGTGACGAACGAGAGTAACTAGGGAAGAACAAAGACAAACTTTAGTCTCATTCTAAGGTTTGTCTAAGTTCGTCCCAAGTTAGTCTCTTTCTAAGGACGAACTTAGACAAACCTTAGAATGAGACTAACGAGACTAACTTGGGAAGAACAAAGACAAACTTTAGTCTCATTCTAAGGTTTGTCTAAGTTCGTCCCAAGTTAGTCTCTTTCTAAGGACGAACTTGGACAAACCATAGAATGAGACTAGCGAGACTAACTTGGGACGAACAATGACAAACGTTAGTCTCATTCTAAGGTTTGTCTAAGTTCGTCCCAAGTTAGTCTGTTTCTAAGGACGAACTTAGACAAACCTTAGAATAAGACTAACGAGGCTAACTTGGGACGAACAAAGACAAACTTTAGTCTCATTTTAAGGTTTGTCTAAGTTCGCCCCAAGTTAGTCTAAGTTAGTCCCAAGTTACTCTCTTTCTAAGGACGAACTTAGACAAACCTTAGAATGAGAGTAACGAGACTAACTTGGGAAGAACAAAGACAAACTTTAGTCTCATTCTAAGGTTTGTCTAAGTTCGTCCCAAGTTAGTCTCTTTCTAAGGACGAACTTAGACAAACCTTAGAATGAGACTAGCGAGACTAATTGGGGACGAACAATGACAAACGTTAGTCTCATTCTAAGGTTTGTCTAAGTTCGTCCCAAGTTAGTCTCTTTCTAATGACGAACTTAGGCAAACCTTAGAATAAGACTAACGAGACTAACTTGGGACGAACAAAGACAAACTTTAGTCTCATTGTAAGGTTTGTCTAAGTTCATCCCATATTAGTCTAAGTTCAACCCAAGTTAGTCTCTTTCTGAGGACGAAATAAGACAAACCTTAGAATGAGACTAACGAGACTAACTTTTGACGAACAAAGACAAACTTTAGTCTCATTGTAAGGTTTGTCTAAGTTCATCCCAAGTTAGTCTAAGTTCGTCCCAAGTTAGTCTCTTTCTAAGGGCGAAATTAGACAAACCTTAGAATGAGACTAACTAGACTAAGTTGGGAAGAACAAAGACAAACTTTTGTCTCATTCTAAGGTTTGCCTAATTTCGTCCCAAGTTAGTCTCTTTCTAAGGACGAACTTAGACAAACCTTAGAATGAGACTAACGAGACTAATTTGGGACGAACAAAGACAAACTTTAGTCTCATTCTACGGTTTGTCTAAGTACGTCCCAAGTTAGTCTAAGTTCGTCCCAAGTTAGTCTCTTTCAAAGGACGAACTCTGACAACCCTTAGAATGAGACTAACGAGACTAACTTGGGAAGAACAAAGACAAACTTTAGTCTCATTCTAAGGTTTGACTAAGTTCGTCCAAAGTTAGTCTAAGTTCGTCCCAAGTTAGTCTCTTTCTAAGGACGAACTTATACAAACCTTAGAATGTGACTAACGAGAGTAACTTGGGAAGAACAAAGACAAACTTTAGTCTCATTCTAAGGTTTGTCTAAGTTCGTCCCAAGTTAGTCTCTTTCTAAGGACGAACTTAGACAAACCTTAGAATGAGACTAGCGAGACTAACTTGGGACGAACAATGAGAAACGTTAGTCTCATTCTAAGGTTTGTCTAAGTTCGTCCCAAGTTAGTCTCTTTCTAAGGACGAACTTAGACAAACCTTAGAATGAGACTAACGAGACTAACTTGGGAAGAACAAAGACAAACTTTAGTCTCATTCTAAGGTTTGTGTAAGTTCGTCCCAAGTTAGTGTCTTTCTAAGGACGAACTTGGACAAACCATAGAATGAGACTAGCGAGACTAACTTGGGACGAACAATGACAAACGTTAGTCTCATTCTAAGGTTTGTCTAAGTTCGTCCCAAGTTAGTCTGTTTCTAAGGACGAACTTAGACAAACCTTAGAATAAGACTAACGAGACTAACTTTTGAAGAACAAAGACAAACTTTAGTCTCATTGTAAGGTTTGTCTAAGTTCATCCCAAGTTAGTCTAAGTTCGTCCCAAGTTAGTCTCTTTCTAAGGACGAAATCAGACAAACCTTAGAATGAGACTAACGAGCCTAAGTTGGGAAGAACAAAGACAAACTTTAGTCTCATTCTAAGGTTTGCGTAAGTTCGTCCCACGTTAGTCTCTTTCTAAGGACGAACTTAGACTAACCTTAGAATGAGACTAGCGAGACTAACTTGGGACGAACAATAACAAACGTTAGTCTCATTCTAAGGTTTGTCTAAGTTCGTCCCAAGTTAGTCTCTTTCTAAGGACGAACTTAGACAAACCTTAGAATGAGACTAACGAGACTAACTTGGGACGAACAAAGACAAACTTTAGTCTCATTCTAAGGTTTGTCTAAGTTCGTCCCAAGTTAGTCTCTTTCTAAAGACGAACTTAGACAAACCTTAGAATGTGACTAACGAGAGTAACTTGGGAAGAACAAAGACAAACTTTAGTCTCATTCTAAGGTTTGTCTAAGTTCGTCCCAAGTTAGTCTCTTTCTAAGGACGAACTTAGACAAACCTTAGAATGAGACTAGCGAGACTAACTTGGGACAAACAATGAGAAACGTTAGTCTCATTCTAAGGTTTTTCTAAGTTCATCCCAAGTTAGTCTCTTTCTAAGGACGAACTTAGACAAACCTTAGAATGAGACTAACGAGACTAACTTGGGACGAACAAAGACAAACTTTAGTCTCATTTTAAGGTTTGTCTAAGTTCGTCCCAAGTTACTCTCTTTCTAAGACGAACTTGGACAAACCATAGAATGAGACTAGCGAGACTAACTTGGGACGAACAATGACAAACGTTAGTCTCCTTCTAAGGTTTGTCTAAGTTCGTCCCAAGTTAGTCTCTTTCTAAGGACGAACTTAGACAAACCTTAGAATAAGACTAACGAGACTAACTTTTGACGAACAAAGACAAACTTTAGTCTCATTGTAAGGTTTGTCTAAGTTCATCCCAAGTTAGTCTAAGTTCGTCCCAAGTTAGTCTCTTTCTAAGGACGAACTTAGACAAACCTTAGAATGTGACTAACGAGAGTAACTTGGGAAGAACAAAGACAAACTTTAGTCTCATTCTAAGGTTTGTCTAAGTTCGTCCCAAGTTAGTCTGTTTCTAAGGACGAACTTAGACAAACCTTAGAATGAGACTAGCGAGACTAACTTGGGACGAACAATAACAAACGTTAGTCTCATTCTAAGGTTTGTCTAAGTTCGTCCCAAGTTAGTCTCTTTCTAAGGACAAACTTAGACAAACCTTAGAATGAGACTAACGAGACTAACTTGGGAAGAACAAAGATAAACTTTAGTCTCATTCTAAAGTTTGACTAAGTTCGTCCCAAGTTAGTCTAAGTTCGTCCCAAGTTAGTCTCTTTCTAAGGACGAACTTAGACAAACCTTAGAATGAGAGTAACGAGACTAACTTGGGAAGAACAAAGACAAACTTTAGTCTCATTCTAAGGTTTGTCTAAGTTCGTTCCAAGTTAGTCTCTTTCTAAGGACTAACTTAGACAAACCTTAGAATGAGACTAGCGAGACTAACTTGGGACGAACAATGACAAACATTAGTCTCATTCTAAGGTTTGTCTAAGTTCGTCCCAAGTTAGTCTCTTTCAAAGGACGAACTCTGACAACCCTTAGAATGAGACTACCGAGACTAACTTGGGAAGAACAAAGACAAACTTTAGTCTCATTCTAAGGTTTGACTAAGTTCGTCCCAAGTTAGTCTAAGTTCGTCCCAAGTTAGTCTCTTTCTAAGGACGAACTTATACAAACCTTAGAATGTGACTAACGAGAGTAACTTGGGAAGAACAAAGACAAACTTTAGTCTCATTCTAAGGTTTGTCTAAGTTCGTCCCAAGTTAGTCTCTTTCTAAGGACGAACTTAGACAAACCTTAGAATGAGACTAGCGAGACTAACTTGGGACGAACAATGAGAAACGTTAGTCTCATTCTAAGGTTTGTCTAAGTTCGTCCCAAGTTAGTCTCTTTCTAAGGACGAACTTAGACAAACCTTAGAATGAGACTAACGAGACTAACTTGGGAAGAACAAAGACAAACTTTAGTCTCATTCTAAGGTTTGTCTAAGTTCGTCCCAAGTTAGTCTCTTTCTAAGGACGAACTTGGACAAACCATAGAATGAGACTAGCGAGACTAACTTGGGACGAACAATGACAAACGTTAGTCTCATTCTAAGGTTTGTCTAAGTTCGTCCCAAGTTAGTCTGTTTCTAAGGACGAACTTAGACAAACCTTAGAATAAGACTAACGAGACTAACTTTTGACGAACAAAGAGAAACTTTAGTCTCATTGTAAGGTTTGTCTAAGTTCATCCCAAGTTAGTCTAAGTTCGTCCCAAGTTAGTCTCTTTCTAAGGACGAAATCAGACAAACCTTAGAATGAGACTAACGAGACTAAGGTTGGAAGAACAAAGACAAACTTTAGTCTCATTCTAAGGTTTGCCTAAGTTCGTCCCAAGTTAGTCTCTTTCTAAGGACGAACTTAGACAAACCTTAGAATGAGACTAGCGAGACTAACTTGGGACGAACAATAACAAACGTTAGTCTCATTCTAAGGTTTGTCTAAGTTCGTCCCAAGTTAGTCTCTTTCTAAGGACGAACTTAGACAAACCTTAGAATAAGACTAACGAGACTAACTTTTGACGAACAAAGACAAACTTTAGTCTCATTGTAAGGTTTGTCTAAGTTCATCCCAAGTTAGTCTAAGTTCATCCCAAGTTAGTCTCTTTCTAAGGACGAACTTAGACAAACCTTAGAATGTGACTAACGAAAGTAACTTGGGAAGAACAAAGACAAACTTTAGTCTCATTCTAAGGTTTGTCTAAGTTCGTCCTAAGTTAGTCTGTTTCTAAGGACGAACTTAGACAAACCTTAGAATGAGACTAGCGAGACTAACTTGGGACGAACAATAACAAACGTTAGTCTCATTCTAAGGTTTGTCTAAGTTCGTCCCAAGTTAGTCTCTTTCTAAGGACGAACTTAGACAAACCTTAGAATGAGACTAACGAGACTAACTTGGGAAGAACAAAGATAAACTTTAGTCTCATTCTAAGGTTTGACTAAGTTCGTCCCAAGTTAGTCTAAGTTCGTCCCAAGTTAGTCTCTTTCTAAGGACGAACTTAGACAAACCTTAGAATGAGACTAACGAGACTAACTTGGGAAGAACAAAGATAAACTTTAGTCTCATTCTAAGGTTTGACTAAGTTCGTCCCAAGTTAGTCTAAGTTCGTCCCAAGTTAGTCTCTTTCTAAGGACGAACTTAGACAAACCTTAGAATGAGACTAACGAGACTAACTTGGGACGAACAAAGACAAACTTTAGTCTCATTTTAAGGTTTGTCTAAGTTCGCCCCAAGTTAGGTTAAGTTCGTCCCAAGTTAGTCTCTTTCTAAGGACGAACTTAGACAAACCTTAGAATGAGACTAACGAGACTAACTTGGGAAGAACAAAGACAAACTTTAGTCTCATTCAAAGGTTTGTCTAAGTTCGTCCCACGTTAGTCTCTTTCTAAGGACGAACTTAGACAAACCTTAGATTGAGACTAGCGAGACTAACTGGGGACGAACAATGACAAACGTTAGTCTCATTCTAAGGTTAGTCTAAGTTCGTCCCAAGTTAGTCTCTTTCTAATGTCGAACTTAGGCAAACCTTAGAATAAGACTAACGAGACTAACTTGGGACGAACAAAGACAAACTTTAGTCTCATTGTAAGGTTTGTCTAAGTTCATCCCATATTAGTCTAAGTTCAACCCAATTTAGTCTCTTTCTGAGGACGAAATAAGACAAACCTTAGAATGAGACTAACGAGACTAACTTTTGACGAACAAAGACAAACTGTAGTCTCATTGTAAGGTTTGTCTAAGTTCGTCCCAAGTTAGTCTCTTTCTATGGGCGAAATTAGACAAACCTTAGAATGAGACTAACGAGACTAACTTGGGAAGAACAAAGACAAACTTTAGTCTCATTCTAAGGTTTGCCTAAGTTCGTCCCAAGTTAGTCTCTTTCTAAGGACGAACTTAGACAAACCTTAGAATGAGACTAGCGAGACTAACTTGGGACGAACAATGACAAACGTTAGTCTCATTCTAAGGTTTGTCTAAGTTCGTCCCAAGTTAGTCTAAGTTCCTCCCAAGTTGGTCTCTTTCTAAGGGCGAACTTAGACAAACCTTAGAATAAGACTAACGAGACTAACTTGGGACGAACAAAGACAAACTTTAGTCTCACTGTAAGGTTTGTCTAAGTTAGTCTAAGTTCGTCCCAAGTTAGTCTCTTTCTAAGGACGAACTTAGACAAACCTTAGAATGAGACTAACGAGACTAACTTGGGAAGAACAAAGACAAACTTTAGTCTCATTCTGAGGTTTGTCTAAGTTCGTCAAAAGTTAGTCTCTTTCTAAGGACGAACTTAGACAAACCTTAGAATGAGACTAACGAGACTAACTTGGGAAGAACAAAGACAAACTTTAGTCTCATTCTAAGGTTTCACTAAGTTCGTCCCAAGTTAGTCTCTTTCTAAGGACGAACTTATACAAACCTTAGAATGTGACTAACGAGAGTAACTTGGGAAGAACAAGGACAAACTTTAGTCTCATTCTAAGGTTTGTCTAAGTTCGTCACAAGTTAGTCTCTTTCTAAGGACGAACTTTGACAAACCTTAGAATGAGACTAGCGAGACTAATTTGGGACGAACAATGAGAAACGTTAGTCTCATTCTAAGGTTTGTCTAAGTTCGTCCCAAGTTAGTCTCTTTCTAAGGACGAACTTAGACAAACCTTAGAATTAGACTAACGAGACTAACTTGGGAAGAACAAAGACAAACTTTAGTCTCATTCTAAGGTTTGTGTAAGTTCGTCCCAAGTTAGTCTAAGTTTGTCCCAAGTTAGTCTCTTTCTAAGGACGAACTTAGACAAACCTTAGAATGAGACTAACGAGACTAACTTGGGAAGAACAAAGACAAACTTTAGTCTCATTCTAAGGTTTGACTAAGTTCGTCCCAAGTTAGTCTAAGTTCGTCCCAAGTTAGTCTCTTTCTAAAGACGAACTTAGACAAACCTTAGAATGTGACTAACGAGAGTAACTTGGGAAGAACAAAGACAAACTTTAGTCTCATTCTAAGGTTTGTCTAAGTTCGTCCCAAGTTAGTCTCTTTCTAAGGACGAACTTAGACAAACCTTAGAATGAGACTAGCGAGACTAACTTGGGACGAACAATGAGACAAGTTAGTCTCATTCTAAGGTTTGTCTAAGTTCATCCCAAGTTAGTCTCTTTCTAAGGACAAACTTAGAAAAACCTTAGAACGAGACTAACGAGACTAACTTGGGAATAACAACGACAAACTTTAGTCTCATTTTAAGGTTTGTCTAAGTTCGCCCCATGTTAGTCTAAGTTCGTCCCAAGTTAGTCTCTTTCTATGGACGAACTTAGATAAACCTTAGAATGAGACTAACGAGACTAACATGCGAAGAACAAAGACAAACTTTAGTCTCATTCTAATGTTTGTCTATGTTCGTCCCAAGTTAGTCTCTTTCTAAGGACGAATTTAGACAAACTTTAGAATGAGAATAGCGAGACTAACTTTGGACGAACAATGACAAACGTTAGTCTCATTCTACGGTTTGTCTAAGGTCGTCCCAAGTTTGTCTAAGTTCGTCCCAAGTTAGTCTCTTTCTAAGGACGAACTTAGACAAACCTTAGAATAAGACTAACGAGACTAACTTGGGACGAACAAAGACAAACTTTAGTCTCATTGTAAGGTTTGTCTAAGTTCATCCCAAGTTAGTCTAAGTTCGTCCCAAGTTAGTCTCTTTCTAAGGACGAACTTAGACAAACCTTAGAATGAGACTAACGAGACTAACTTGGAGTCTCATTCTAATGTTTGTCTAAGTTCGTCCCAAGTTAGTCTCTTTCTAAGGACGAATTTAGACAAACTTTAGAATGAGAATAGCGAGACTAACTTTGGACGAACAATGACAAACGTTAGTCTCATTCTACGGTTTGTCTAAGGTCGTCCCAAGTTTGTCTAAGTTCGTCCCAAGTTAGTCTCTTTCTAAGGACAAACTTAGACAAACCTTAGAATAAGACTAACGAGACTAACTTGGGACGAACAAAGACAAACTTTAGTCTCATTGTAAGGTTTGTCTAAGTTCATCCCAAGTTAGTCTAAGTTCGTCCCAAGTTAGTCTCTTTCTAAGGACGAACTTAGACAAACCTTAGAATGAGACTAACGAGACTAACTTGGGACGAACAAGGACAAACTTTAGTCTCATTCTAAGGTTTAATTGTGTAAGTTCGTCCCAAGTTAGTCTAAGTTCGTCCCAAGTTAGTCTCTTTCTAAGGACGAACTTAGACAAACCTTAGAATGAGACTAAAGAGACTAACTTGAGACGAATAATGACAAACATTAGTCTCGTACTAAGGTTTGTCAAAGTTTGTCCCAAGTTAGTCTCTTTCTAAGGACTAACTTAGACAACCCTTAAAATGGGACTAACGAGACTAACTTGGGATGAACAAAGATAAACTTTAGTCTCATTCTAAGGTTTGTCTAAGTTCGTCCCAAGTTAGTCTCTCTTTCTAAGGACGAACTTAGACAAACCTTAGAATGAGACTAACGAGACTAATTTGGGAAGGACAAAGACAAACTTTAGTCTCATTCTAAGGTTTGTCTAAGTTCGTCCCAAGTTAGTCTCTTTCTAAGGACGAACTTAGACAAACCTTAGAATGAGACTAGCGAGACTAACTTGGGACGAACAATGACAAACGTTAGTCTCATTCTAAGGTTTGTCTAAGTTCGTCCCAAGTTAAGGACGAACTTAGACAAACCTTAGAATGAGACTAACGAGACTAGCTTGGGACGAACAAAGACAAACTTTAGTCTGATTTTAAGGTTTGTCTATGTTCATCCCAAGTTAGTCTAAGTTCGTCCCAAGTTAGTGTCTTTCTAAGGACGAACTTAGACAAACCTTAGAATTAGACTAACGAGACTAACTTGGGACGAACAAAGATAAACTTTAGTCTCATTCTAAGGTTTGTGTAACTTCGTCCCAAGTTAGTCTAAGTTTGTCCCAAGTTAGTCTAAGTTTGTCCCAAGTTAGTCTCTTTCTAAGGACGACCTTAGACAAACCTTAGAATGAGACTAACGAGACTAACTTGGGACGAACAAAGTCAAACTTTAGTCTCATTGTAAGGTTTGTCTAAGTTCGTCCCAAGTTAGTCTCTTTCTAAGGACGAACTTAGACAAACCTTAGAATGAGACTAACGAGACAAACTTGGGAAGAACAAAAACAAACTTTAGTCTCATTCTAAGGTTTTTGTCTAAGTTCATCCCAAGTTAGTCACTTTCTAAGGACGAACTTGGACAATCCTTAAAATGAGACTAGCGAGACTAACTTGGGACGAACAATGACAAACGTTAGTCTCATTCTATGGTTTGTCTAAGGTCGTCCCAAGTTTGTCTAAGTTCGTCCCAAGTTAGTCTCTTTCTAAGTACGAACTTAGACAAACCTTAGAATAAGACTAACGAGACTAACTTGGGATGAACAAAGACAAACTTTAGTCTCATTGTAAGGTTTGTGTAAGTTCATCCCAAGTTAGTCTAAGTTCGTCCCAAGTTAGTCTCTTTCTAAGGACGAACTTAGACAAACCTTAGAATGAGACTAACGAGACTAATTTGGGACGAACAAAGACAAACTTTAGTCTCATTCTAAGGTTTGTGTAAGTTCGTCCCAAGTTAGTCTAAGTTCGTCCCAAGTTAGTCTCTTTCTAAGGACGAACTTAGACAAACCTTAGAATGAGACTAACGAGACTAACTTGGGACGAACAAAGACAAACTTTAGTCTCATTGTAAGGTTTGTCTAAGTTCGTCCCAAGTTAGTCTAAGTTCGTCCCAAGTTAGTCTCTTTCTAAGGACGAACTTAGACAAACCTTAGAATGAGACTAACGAAACTAACTTGGGAAGAATAAAGACAAACTTTAGTCTCATTCTAAGGTTTGTCTAAGTTCGTCCCAAGTTAGTCTCTTTCTAAGGACGAACTTAGACAAACCTTAGAATGAGACTAGCGAGACTAACTTGGGGCGAACAATGACAAACCTTAGTCTCATTCTAAGGTTTGTCTAAGTTCGTCCCAAGTTAGTCTAAGTTCGTCCCAAGTTAGTCTCTTTATAAGGACGAACTTAGACAAACCTTAGAATAAGACTAACGAGACTAACTTGGGACGAACAAAGACAAACTTTAGTCTCATTGTAAGGTTAGTCTAAGTTCGTCCTAAGTTAGTCTAAGTTCGTCCCATGTTAGTCTCTTTCTAAGGACGAACTTAGACAAACCTTAGAATGAGACTAACGAGACTAACTTGGGAAGAACAAAGACAAACTTTAGTCTCATTCTAGGGTTTGTCTAAGTTCGTCCTAAGTTAGTCTCTTTCTAAGGACGAACTTAGACAAACCTTAGAATGAGACTAGCGAGACTAACTTGGGACGAACAATCATCATTCTTAAAAGAAACACTAGGCAACACCAAGTTTAGAGCTCTAGTATGTGGATGTCCTAATCTAGCATGCCAAATTGTATCATTGGCCAAATAGGAGCTAAAAGCACAATTCAAATCAGATAGGGGCTTAGTGTCTTCAAGCAAATATAAGCCTTCTTTGGTTACTCCTTTTCCAAGTAACTGATGACTCTTAATGTCCTGAAATTTCACATCATTAGGACTAAAGATAACATTGCAATCCAAATCAGTTGCAACCTTTTTAACGCATAACAAGTTAGATGTAAAACTAGGCATATAAAAAGCTCTAGACTTCTTATCAAATAGGTTAAGGTTTCCTGCACCCTTAATAGGTATTTTATCAGCATTTGCAATTACCATATTTCCTAAGGCAGGCTCAACATCATTAATCAACTTAGAGTTACTAATCATGTGATGAGAGGCTCCGGAATCTATAATCAATGATTTAGGAATTTTTGATGCAATGAATGATTTACCAAGTGTGTTACCAAGGTTCTCCTTGAGAGCTTTGATGAGTGCATCAAGATCTGATCTCCTGATCATCCCATCCCCAGTGCTCTTCAAGGCAGTCAAGGCTTGCCCTTCTTCCTCATGGGAGAGGTGAGCTCTTGCATCCTTGAACTTGTTTGGCTTCAAGTGTGGGTGAAGGATCCAGCATTTGTCCTTCATGTGCCCCTTTTTCTTGCAAAACTCACAAGTAAAGACCTTCCTCTCTTCTGATTTATACACCACCTTGTTGGCTTGAGCTGCTTCAGCTTTGTTAGCCATGGAGAGTTCTCCTTTTCCTCCAAAAAGACCAAGAGAACCTTGCTCCTTTTGGATTTGAGCACACATTTCTTCAAGTGTTGGAAGCTTGTCGGCCCTCAAGATGTGTTTGATCAGGTCATTGTAGGTTGGGTTCAAGGTTAAAAGTAGCCCAAACACCTTGTCTTGCTCCCTTCTTTCATTAATAGTTGCTTTGTCTAAGCATTTTCAGCTCAGCCCATAAGGACCTAAATTTCCCAAAGTGTTGGGTGAACTCCATGTCTTCTTGGCCTAGGTTGTTGATGGCCTTCTTGACCTCAAACACCCTGCTCAAGTTGGATGTGTTTCCATACACTGTTTGGAGTGTATCCCATAGGTCTTTCGCTGTCTCGCAATAGGAATATGCCTCTAAGATTGATGCGTCAGGAGAGTTTTGAATGATGGACAACACCATCAAGTCATCTTGAATCCACCTATCCTTATCAACAGGGACAATCTCCGTACGATCTTCTTGTTGGACAGTTTGGCTTGGAATTGAATGAAAGAGAATAAGAGTATGCTGCGGAATTTGGATCTATACTGCTGATACCACGTTAGAATTGAGAGACTAAGAGAGTATTGGAATAGAGAGAATATAAAGAGAGCAAAATCAGATTTATTTTCTTGTATTCAACTTGATAAAATATACAAGCTTATATAGAGGCTAGATCAACCATTTAATATCAACTCCCAACTACATCCTAACAGCTCTTTCCTCATTTAATATTGACTCCCAACAGCTCCTCATTTGAATATTTGAATGAGCTCTTGGATAGTTATATTCTTGGATAGAGTTAATCTTGGATATAGTCTTCCTGTCAATAGTTAGTCTCTTTTTCTAAGGACGAACTTAGACAAACCTTAGAATGAGACTAACGAGACTAACTTGGGAAGGACAAAGACAAACTTTAGTCTCATTCTAAGGTTTGTCTAAGTTCGTCCCAAGTTAGTCTCTTTCTAAGGACGAACTTAGACAAACTTTAGAATTAGACTAACGAGACTAACTTGGGACGAACAAAGACAAACTTAAATCTTATTCTAAGGTTTGTGTAAGTTCGTCCCAAGTTAGTCTAATTTTGTCCCAAGTTAGTCTCTTTCTAAGGACGAACTTAGACAAACCTTAGAATGAGACTAACGAGACTAACTTGGGACGAACAAAGACAAACTTAAGTCTCATTGTAAGGTTTGTCAAAGTTCGTCCCAAGTTAGTCTCTTTCTAAGGACGAACTTAGACAAACCTTAGAATGAGACAAGCGAGACTAACTTGGGACGAACAATGACAAACGTTAGTCTCATTCTAAGGTTTGTCTAAGTTCGTCCCAAGTTAGTCTAAGTTCGTCCCATGTTAGTCTCTTTCTAAGGACGAACTTAGACAAACCTTAGAATAAGACTAACGAGACTAACTTGGGACGAACAAAGACAAACTTTAGTCTCATTGTAAGGTTTGTCTAAGTTCGTCCCAAGTTAGTCTCTTTCTAAGGACGAACTTAGACAAACCTTAGAATGAGACTAACGAGACTAACTTGAGAAGAACAAAGAGAAACTTTAGTCTCTTTCTAAGGTTTGTCTAAGTTCGTCCCAACTTAGTCTAATTTTGTCCCAAGTTAGTCTCTTTCTAAGGACGAACGTTTGTCATTATTCGTCCCAAGTTAGTCTCGCTAGTCTCATTCTAAGGTTTGTCTAAATTCGTCCTTAGAAAGAGACTTACTTGGGACGAACTTAGACTAACTTCGGACGAACTTAGACAAACCTTAGAATGAGACTAAAGTATGTCTTTGTTCTTCCCAAGTTTGTGTCGTTAGTCTCATTCTAAGGTTTGTCTAAGTTCGTCCTTAGAAAGAGACTAACTTGGGACGAACTTAGACTAACTTGGGACGAACTTAAACAAACCTTAGAATGAGACTAAAGTTTGTCTTTGTTTTTCCCAAGTTAGTCTCGTTAGTCTCATTCTAAGGTTCGTCTAAGTTCGTCCTTACAAAGAGACTAACTTGGGACGAACTTAGACTAACTTGGGACGAACTTAGACAAACCTTATAATGAGACTAAAGTTTGTCTTTGTTCTTCCCAAGTTTGTCTCGTTAGTCTCATTCGAAGGTTTGTCAAAGTTCGTCCTTAGAAAGAGACTAACTTGGGACGAACTTAGACTAACTTGGGACGAACTTAGACAAACCTTAGAATGAGACTAAAGTTTGTCTTTGTTCTTCCCAAGTTAGTCTTGTTAGTCTCATTCTAAGGTTTGTCTAAGTTCGTCCCAAGTTAGTCTAAGTTCGTCCCAAATTAGTCTCTTTCTAAGGACGAACTTAGACAACCTTAGAATGAGACTAACGAGACTCACTTGGGAAGAACAAAGAAAAACTTTAGTCTCATTCTGTCTAAGTTCGTCCTTAGAAAGAGACTAACTTGGGACAAACTTAGACTAACTTGGGACGAACTTAGACACCCCTTAGAATGAGACTAAAGTTTGTCTTTGTTTTTCCCAAGTTAGTCTCGTTAGTCTCATTCTAAGGTTTGCCTAAGTTCGTTCTTAGAAAGAGACTAACTTGGGACGAACTTAGACAAACCTTAGAATGAGACCAAAGTTTGTCCTTGTTCTTCCCAAGTTAGTCTCGTTAGTCTCATTCTAAGGTTTGTCTAAGTTGTCCTTAGAAAGAGACTAACTTGTGACGAACTTAGACTAACTTGGGACGAACTTAGACAAACCTTAGAATGAGACTAAAGTTTGTCTTTGTTCTTCTCAAGTTAGTCTCGTTAGTCTCATTCTAAGGTTTGTCTAAGTTCGTCCTTAGAAAGAGACTAACTTGGGACGAACTTAGACAAACCTTAGAATGAGACTAACGAGACTAAGTTGAGAAGAACAAAGACAAACTTTAGTCTCATTCTAAGGTTTGTCTAAGTTCGTCCTCATAAAGAGACTAACTTGGGACGAACTTAGACAAACCTTAGAATGAGACTAACGTTTGTCATTGTTCGTCCCAAGTTAGTCTCGCTAGTTTCATTCTAAGGTTTGTCTAAGTTCGTCCTTGAAAGAGACTAACTAGGGACGAACTTAGACAAACCTTAGAATGAGACTAAAGTTTGTCTTTTTTCTTCCCAAGTTAGTCTCGTTAGTCTCATTCTAAGGTTTGTCTAAGTTCGTCCTTAGAAAGAGACTAACTTGGGACGAACTTAGACTAACCTTAGAATGAGACTAAAGTTTGTCTTTGTTCTTCCCAAGTTAGTCTCGTTAGTCTCATTCTAAGGTTTGTCTAAGTTCGTCCCAAATTAGTCTCTTTCTAAGGACGAACTTAGACAAACCTTAGAATGGGACTAACGAGACTCACTTGGTAAGAACAATGACAAACTTTAGTCTCATTCTGTCTAAGTTCGTCCTTAGAAAGAGACTAACTTGGGACAAACTTAGACTAACTTGGGACGAACTTAGACACCCCTTAGAATGGGACTAAAGTTTGTCTTTGTTTTTCCCAAGTTAGTCTCGTTAGTCTCATTCTAAGGTTTGCCTAAGTTCGTTCTTAGAAAGAGACTAACTTGGGACGAACTTAGACTAACTTGGGACGAACTTAGACAAACCTTAGAATGAGACCAAAGTTTGTCCTTGTTCTTCCCAAGTTAGTCTCGTTAGTCTCATTCTAAGGTTTGTCGAAGTTGTCCTTAGAAATAGACTAACTTGGGACGAACTTAGACAAACCTTAGAATGAGACTAAAGTTTGTCTTTGTTCTTCTCAAGTTAGTCTCGTTTGTCTCATTCTAAGGTTTGTCTAAGTTCGTCCTTAGAAAGAGACTAACTCGGGACGAACTTAGACAAACCTTAGAATGAGACTAACGAGACTAACTTGAGAAGAACAAAGACAAACTTTAGTCTCATTCTAAGGTTTGTCTAAGTTCGTTCTCATAAAGAGACTAACTTGGGACGAACTTAGACAAACCTTAGAATGAGACTAACATTTGTCATTGTTCGTCCCAAGTTAGTCTCGCTAGTCTCATTCTAAGGTTTGTCTAAGTTCGTCCTTAGAAAGAGACTAACTAGGGACGAACTTAGACAAACCTTAGAATGAGACTAAAGTTTGTCTTTTTTCTTCCCAAGTTAGTCTCGTTAGTCTCATTCTAAGGTTTGTCTAAGTTCGTCCTTAGAAAGAGACTAATTTGGGAGGAACTTAGACTAACTTGGGACGAACTTAGACAAACCTTAGAATGAGACTAAAGTTTGTCATTGTTCTTCCCAAGTTAGTCTCGTTAGTCTCATTCTAAGGTTTGTCTATGTTCGTCCTTAGAAAGAGACTAACTTGGGACGAACTTAGACAAACCTTAGAATGAGACTAGCGTTTGTCATTATTCGTCCCAAGTTAGTCTCGCTAGTCTCATTCTAAGGTTTGTCTAAGTTCGTCCTTAGAAAGAGACTAACTTGGTACGAACTTAGACAAACCTTAGAATGAGACTAAAGTTTGTCCTTGTTCTTCCCAAGTTTGTCTCGTTAGTCTCATTCTAAGGTTTGTCGAAGTTCGTCCTTAGAAAGAGACTAACTTGGGACGAACTTAGACAAACCTTAGAATGAGACTAAAGTTTGTCTTTGTTCTTCCCAAGTTAGTCTCGTTAGTCTCATTCTAAGGTTTGTCTAAGTTCGTCCTTAGAAAGAGACTAACTTGGGACGAACTTAGACAAACCTTAGAATGAGATTAAAGTTCGTCTTTGTTCTTCCCAAGTTAGTCTCGTTAGTCTCATTCGAAGGTTTGTCCAAGTTCGTCCTTAGAAAGAGACTAACTTGGGACGAACTTAGACTAACTTGGGACGAACTTAGACAAACCTTAGAATGAGACTAAAGTTTGTCTTTGTTCTTCCCAAGTTAGTCTCGTTAGTCTCATTCTAAGGTTTGTCTAAGTTCGTCCCAAGTTAGTCTAAGTTCGTCCCAAATTAGTCTCTTTCTAAGGACGAACTTAGAAAAACCTTAGAATGAGACTAACGAGACTAACTTGGGAAGAACAAAGACAAACTTTAGTCTCATTCTGTCTAAGTTCGTCCTTAGAAAGAGACTAACTTGGGACGAACTTAGACAAACTTGGGACGACCTTAGACAAACCTTAGAATGAGACTAAAGTTTGTCTTTGTTCGTCTCAAGTTAGTCTCGTTAGTCTCATTCTAAGGTTTGTCTAAGTTCGTCCTTAGAAAGAGACTATATTTGGACGAACTTAGGCAAACCTTAGAATGAGACTAACGTTTGTCATTATTCGTCCCAAGTTAGTCTCGTTAGTCTCATTCTAAGGTTTGTCTAAGTTCGTCCTTAGAAAGAGACTAACATGGGACGAACTTAGACAAACCTTAGAATGAGACTAAAGTTTGTCTTTGTTCGTCCCAAGTTAGTCACGTTAGTCTCATTCTAAGGTTTGTCTAAGTTCGTCCTTATAAAGAGACTAACTTGGGACGAACTTAGACAAACCTTAGATGGAGACTAATGTTTGTCATTATTCGTCCCAAGTTAGTCTCGCTAGTCTCATTCTAAGGTTTGTCTAAGTTCGTCCTTAGAAAGAGACTAACTAGGGACGAACTTAGACAAACCTTAGAATGAGACTAAAGTTTGTCTTTGTTCTTCCCAAGTTAGTCTCGTTAGTCTCATTCTAAGGTTTGTCTAAGTTCGTCCTTAGAAAGAGACTAACTTGGGAGGAACCTAGACTAACTTGGGACGAACTTAGACAAACCTTGGAATGAGACTAAAGTTTGTCACTGTTCTTCCCAAGTTAGTCTCGTTAGTCTCATTCTAAGGTTTGTCTAAGTTCGTCCTTAGAAAGAGACTAACTTGGGACGAACTTAGCCTAACTTGGGACGAACTTTGACAAACCTTAGAATGAGACTAAAGTTTGTCTTTGTTCTTCCCAAGTTAGTCTCGTTAGTCTCATTCTAAGGTTTGTCTAAGTTCGTCCTTTGAAAGAGACTAACTTGGGACGAACTTAGACTAACTTGGGACGAACTTAGACAAACCTTAGAATGAGACTAAAGTTTGTTTTTGTTCTTCCTAAGTTTGTCTCGTTAGTCTCATTCTAAGGTTTGTCTAAGTTCGTCCTTAGAAAGAGACTAACTTGGTACGAACTTAGACTAACTTGGTACGAACTTAGACTAACTTGGGACGAACTTAGACAAACCTTAGAATGAGACTAAAGTTTGCCTTTGTTCTTCTCAAGTTAGTCTCGTTAGTCTCATTCTAAGGTTTGTCTAAGTTCGTCCTTAGAAAGAGACTAACTTGGGACGAACTTAGACTAACTTGGGACGAACTTAGACAAACCTTAGAATGAGAATAAAGTTTGTCTTTGTTCGTCCCAAGTTAGTCACGTTAGTCTCATTCTAAGGGTTGTCTAAGTTCGTCCTTATAAAGAGACTAACTTGGGACGAACTTTAACAAACCTTAGAATGAGACTAACGTTTGTCATTGTTCGCCCCAAGTTAGTCTCGCTAGTCTCATTCTAAAGTTTGTCAAAGTTCGTCCTTAGAAAGAGACTCACTTGGGACGAACTTAGACAAACCTTAGAATGAGACTAAAGTTTGTCTTTGTTCTTCCCAATTTAGTCTCGTTAGTCTCATTCTAAGGTTTGTCTAAGTTCGTCCTTAGAAAGAGACTAACTTGGGACGAACTTAGACAAACCTTAGAATGAGACTAAAGTTTGTCTTGGTTCTTCCCAAGTTAGTCTCGTTAGTCTCATTCTAAGGTTTGTCTAAGTTCGTCCCAAGTAAGTCTAAGTTCGTCCCAAATTAGTCTCTTTCAAAGGACGAACTTAGACAAACCTTAGAATGAGACTAACGAGACTAACTTTGGAAGAACAAAGACAAACTTTAGTCTCATTCTGTCTAACTTCGTCCTTAGAAAGAGACTACCTTGGGACGAACTTAGACAAACCTTAGAATGAGACAAAAGTTTGTCTTTGTTCGTCCCAAGTTAGTCTCGTTAGTCTCATTCTAAGGTTTGTCTAAGTTCGTCCTTAGAAAGAGACTAACTTGGGACGAACTTAGACAAACCTTAAAATGAGACTAAAGTTTCTCTTTGTTCTTCCCAAGTTAGTCTCGTTAGTCTCATTCTAAGGTTTGCCTAAGTTCGTCCTTAGAAAGAGACTAACTATGGACGAACTTAGACTAACTTGGGACGAACTTAGACAAACCTAAGAATGAGACCAAAGTTTGTCCTTGTTCTTCCCAAGTTAGTCTCGTTACTCTCATTCTAAGGTTTGTGTAGGTTGTCCTTAGAAAGAGACTAACTTGGGAAGAACTTAGACTAACTTGGGACGAACTTAGACAAACCTTAGAATGAGACCAAAGTTTGTCTTTGTTCTTCCCAAGTTAGTCTCGTTAGTCTACTTCTAAGGTTTGTCTAAGTTCGTCCTTAGAAAGAGACTAACTTGGGACGAACTTAGACAAACCTTAGAATGAGACTAAAGTTTGTCTTTGTTCGTCCCAAGTTAGTCACGTTAGTCTCATTCTAAGGTTTGTCTAAGTTCGTCCTTATAAAGAGACTAACTTGGGACGAACTTAGACAAACCTTAGAATGAGACTAACGTTTGTCATTGTTCGTCCCAAGTTAGTCTCGCTAGTCTCATTCTAAGGTTTGTCTAAGTTCGTCCTTAGAAGGAGACTAACTTGGGACGAACTTAAACAAACCTTAGAATGAGACTAAAGTTTATCTATGTTCTTCCCAAGTTAGTCTCGTTAGTCTCATTCTTAGGTTTGTCTAAGTTCGTCCTTAGAAAGAGACTAACTTGGGACGAACTTAGACTAACTTGGGACGAACTTAGACAAACCTTAGAATGAGACTAAAGTTTGTCTTTGTTCTTCCCAAGTTAGTCTCGTTAGTCTCATTCTAAGGTTTGTCTAAGTTCGTCCTTATAAAGAGACTAACTTGGGACGAACTTAGACAAACCTTAGAATGAGACTAACGAGACTAACTTGAGAAGAACAAAGACAAACTTTAGTCTCATTCTAAGGTTTGTCTAAGTTCGTCCTCATAAAGAGACTAACTTGGGACGAACTTAGACAAACCTTAGAATGAGACTAACGTTTGTCATTGTTCGTCCCAAGTTAGTCTCGCTAGTCTCATTCTAAGGTTTGTCTAAGTTCGTCCTTAGAAAGAGACTAACTTGGGACGAACTTAGACTAACTTGGGACGAACTTAGACAAACCTTAGAATGAGACTAAAGTTTGTCTTTGTTCTTCCCAAGTTAGTCTCGTTAGTCTACTTTTAAGGTTTGTCTAAGTTCGTCCTTAGAAAGAGACTAACTTGGGACGAACTTAGACAAACCTTAGAATGAGACTAAAGTTTGTCTTTGTTCGTCCCAAGTTAGTCACGTTAGTCTCATTCTAAGGTTTGTCTAAGTTCGTCCTTATAAAGAGACTAACTTGGGACGAACCTAGACAAACCTTAGAATGAGACTAACGTTTGTCATTGTTCGTCCCAAGTTAGTCTCGCTAGTCTCATTCTAAGGTTTGTCTAAGTTCGTCCTTAGAAGGAGACTAACTTGGGACGAACTTAGACAAACCTTAGAATGAGACTAAAGTTTATTTATGTTCTTCCCAAGTTAGTCTCGTTAGTCTCATTCTTAGGTTTGTCTAAGTTCGTCCTTAGAAAGAGACTAACTTGGGACGAACTTAGACAAACTTGGGACGAACTTAGACAAACCTTAGAATGAGACTAAAGTTTGTCTTTGTTCTTCCCAAGTTAGTCTCGTTAGTCTCATTCTAAGGTTTGTCTAAGTTCGTCCTTAGAAAGAGACTAACTTGGGACGAACTTAGACAAACCTTAGAATGAGACTAACGAGACTAACTTGAGAAGAACAAAGACAAACTTTAGTCTCATTCTAAGGTTTGTCTAAGTTCGTCCTCATAAAGAGACTAACTTGGGACGAACTTAGACAAACCTTAGAATGAGACTAACGTTTGTCATTGTTCGTCCCAAGTTAGTCTCGCTAGTCTCATTCTAAGGTTTGTCTAAGTTCGTCCTTAGAAAGAGACTAACTAGGGACGAACTTAGACAAACCTTAGAACGAGACTAAAGTTTGTCTTTTTTCTTCCCAAGTTAGTCTCGTTAGTCTCATTCTAAGGTTTGTCTAAGTTCGTCCTTAGAAGGAGACTAACTTGGGACGAACTTAGACAAACCTTGGAATGAGACTAAAGTTTGTCTTTGTTCTTCCCAAGTTAGTCTCGTTAGTCTCATTCTAAGGTTTGTCTAAGTTCGTCCCAAGTTAGTCTAAGTTCGTCCCAAATTAGTCTCTTTCTAAGGACGAACTTAGACAAACCTTAGAATGAGACTAACGAGACTCACTTGGGAAGAACAAAGACAAACTTTAGTCTCATTCTGTCTAAGTTCGTCCTTAGAAAGAGACTAACTTGGGACAAACTTAGACTAACTTGGGACGAACTTAGACACCCCTAAGAATGAGACTAAAGTTTGTCTTTGTTTTTCCCAAGTTAGTCTCGTTAGTCTCATTCTAAGGTTTGTCTAAGTTGTCCTTAGAAAGAGACTAACTTGGGACGAACTTAGACTAACTTGGGACGAACTTAGACAAACCTTAGAATGAGACTAAAGTTTGTCTTTGTTCTTCTCAAGTTAGTCTCGTTAGTCTCATTCTAAGGTTTGTCTAAGTTCGTCCTTAGAAAGAGACTAACTTGGGACGAACTTAGACAAACCTTAGAATGAGACTAACGAGACTGACTTGAGAAGAACAAAGACAAACTTTAGTCTCATTCTAAGGTTTCTCTAAGTTCGTTATCATTAAGAGACTAACTTGGGACGAACTTAGACAAACCTTAGAATGAGACTAACGTTTGTCATTATTCGTCCCAAGTTAGTCTCGCTTGTCTCATTCTAAGGTTTGTCTAAGTTCGTCCTTAGAAAGAGACTAACTTGGGAGGAACTTAGACTAACTTGGGACGAACTTAGACAAACCTTAGAATGAGACTAAAGTTTGTCATTGTTCTTCCCAAGTTAGTCTCGTTAGTCTCATTCTAAGGTTTGTCTAAGTTCGTCCTTAGAAAGAGACTAACTTGGTACGAACTTAGACAAACCTTAGAATAAGACTAAAGTTTGTCCTTGTTCTTCCCAAGTTTGTCTCGTTAGTCTCATTCTAAGGTTTGTCTAAGTTCGTCCTTAGAAAGAGACTAACTTGGGACGAACTTAGACTAACTTGGGACGAACTTAGACAAACCTTAGAATGAGACTAAAGTTTGTCCTTGTTCTTCCCAAGTTAGTCTCGTTACTCTCATTCTAAGGTTTGTGTAGGTTGTCCTTAGAAAGAGACTAACTTGGGAAGAACTTAGACTAACTTGGGACGAACTTAGACAAACCTTAGAATGAGACCAAAGTTTGTCTTTGTTCTTCCCAAGTTAGTCTCGTTAGTCTACTTCTAAGGTTTGTCTAAGTTCGTCCTTAGAAAGAGACTAACTTGGGACGAACTTAGACAAACCTTAGAATGAGACTAAAGTTTGTCTTTGTTCGTCCCAAGTTAGTCACGTTAGTCTCATTCTAAGGTTTGTCTAAGTTCGTCCTTATAAAGAGACTAACTTGGGACGAACTTAGACAAACCTTAGAATGAGACTAACGTTTGTCATTGTTCGTCCCAAGTTAGTCTCGCTAGTCTCATTCTAAGGTTTGTCTAAGTTCGTCCTTAGAAGGAGACTAACTTGGGACGAACTTAAACAAACCTTAGAATGAGACTAAAGTTTATCTATGTTCTTCCCAAGTTAGTCTCGTTAGTCTCATTCTTAGGTTTGTCTAAGTTCGTCCTTAGAAAGAGACTAACTTGGGACGAACTTAGACTAACTTGGGACGAACTTAGACAAACCTTAGAATGAGACTAAAGTTTGTCTTTGTTCTTCCCAAGTTAGTCTCGTTAGTCTCATTCTAAGGTTTGTCTAAGTTCGTCCTTATAAAGAGACTAACTTGGGACGAACTTAGACAAACCTTAGAATGAGACTAACGAGACTAACTTGAGAAGAACAAAGACAAACTTTAGTCTCATTCTAAGGTTTGTCTAAGTTCGTCCTCATAAAGAGACTAACTTGGGACGAACTTAGACAAACCTTAGAATGAGACTAACGTTTGTCATTGTTCGTCCCAAGTTAGTCTCGCTAGTCTCATTCTAAGGTTTGTCTAAGTTCGTCCTTAGAAAGAGACTAACTTGGGACGAACTTAGACTAACTTGGGACGAACTTAGACAAACCTTAGAATGAGACTAAAGTTTGTCTTTGTTCTTCCCAAGTTAGTCTCGTTAGTCTACTTTTAAGGTTTGTCTAAGTTCGTCCTTAGAAAGAGACTAACTTGGGACGAACTTAGACAAACCTTAGAATGAGACTAAAGTTTGTCTTTGTTCGTCCCAAGTTAGTCACGTTAGTCTCATTCTAAGGTTTGTCTAAGTTCGTCCTTATAAAGAGACTAACTTGGGACGAACCTAGACAAACCTTAGAATGAGACTAACGTTTGTCATTGTTCGTCCCAAGTTAGTCTCGCTAGTCTCATTCTAAGGTTTGTCTAAGTTCGTCCTTAGAAGGAGACTAACTTGGGACGAACTTAGACAAACCTTAGAATGAGACTAAAGTTTATTTATGTTCTTCCCAAGTTAGTCTCGTTAGTCTCATTCTTAGGTTTGTCAAAGTTCGTCCTTAGAAAGAGACTAACTTGGGACGAACTTAGACAAACTTGGGACGAACTTAGACAAACCTTAGAATGAGACTAAAGTTTGTCTTTGTTCTTCCCAAGTTAGTCTCGTTAGTCTCATTCTAAGGTTTGTCTAAGTTCGTCCTTAGAAAGAGACTAACTTGGGACGAACTTAGACAAACCTTAGAATGAGACTAACGAGACTAACTTGAGAAGAACAAAGACAAACTTTAGTCTCATTCTAAGGTTTGTCTAAGTTCGTCCTCATAAAGAGACTAACTTGGGACGAACTTAGACAAACCTTAGAATGAGACTAACGTTTGTCATTGTTCGTCCCAAGTTAGTCTCGCTAGTCTCATTCTAAGGTTTGTCTAAGTTCGTCCTTAGAAAGAGACTAACTAGGGACGAACTTAGACAAACCTTAGAACGAGACTAAAGTTTGTCTTTTTTCTTCCCAAGTTAGTCTCGTTAGTCTCATTCTAAGGTTTGTCTAAGTTCGTCCTTAGAAGGAGACTAACTTGGGACGAACTTAGACAAACCTTGGAATGAGACTAAAGTTTGTCTTTGTTCTTCCCAAGTTAGTCTCGTTAGTCTCATTCTAAGGTTTGTCTAAGTTCGTCCCAAGTTAGTCTAAGTTCGTCCCAAATTAGTCTCTTTCTAAGGACGAACTTAGACAAACCTTAGAATGAGACTAACGAGACTCACTTGGGAAGAACAAAGACAAACTTTAGTCTCATTCTGTCTAAGTTCGTCCTTAGAAAGAGACTAACTTGGGACAAACTTAGACTAACTTGGGACGAACTTAGACACCCCTAAGAATGAGACTAAAGTTTGTCTTTGTTTTTCCCAAGTTAGTCTCGTTAGTCTCATTCTAAGGTTTGTCTAAGTTGTCCTTAGAAAGAGACTAACTTGGGACGAACTTAGACTAACTTGGGACGAACTTAGACAAACCTTAGAATGAGACTAAAGTTTGTCTTTGTTCTTCTCAAGTTAGTCTCGTTAGTCTCATTCTAAGGTTTGTCTAAGTTCGTCCTTAGAAAGAGACTAACTTGGGACGAACTTAGACAAACCTTAGAATGAGACTAACGAGACTGACTTGAGAAGAACAAAGACAAACTTTAGTCTCATTCTAAGGTTTCTCTAAGTTCGTTATCATTAAGAGACTAACTTGGGACGAACTTAGACAAACCTTAGAATGAGACTAACGTTTGTCATTATTCGTCCCAAGTTAGTCTCGCTTGTCTCATTCTAAGGTTTGTCTAAGTTCGTCCTTAGAAAGAGACTAACTTGGGAGGAACTTAGACTAACTTGGGACGAACTTAGACAAACCTTAGAATGAGACTAAAGTTTGTCATTGTTCTTCCCAAGTTAGTCTCGTTAGTCTCATTCTAAGGTTTGTCTAAGTTCGTCCTTAGAAAGAGACTAACTTGGTACGAACTTAGACAAACCTTAGAATAAGACTAAAGTTTGTCCTTGTTCTTCCCAAGTTTGTCTCGTTAGTCTCATTCTAAGGTTTGTCTAAGTTCGTCCTTAGAAAGAGACTAACTTGGGACGAACTTAGACTAACTTTGGACGAACTTAGACAAACCTTAGAATGAGACTAAAGTTTGTCTTTGTTCTTCCCAAGTTAGTCTCGTTAGTCTCATTCTAAGGTTTGTCTAAGTTCGTCCTTAGAAAGAGACTAACTTGGGACGAACTTTGACTAACTTGGGACGAACTTAGACAAACCTTAGAATGAGACTAAACTTCGTCTTAGTTCTTCCCAAGTTAGTCTCGTTAGTCTCATTCGAAGGTTTTGCTAAGTTCGTCCTTAGAAAGAGAATAACTTGGGACGAACTTAGACTAACTTGGGACGAACTTAGACAAACCTTAGAATGAGACTAAAGTTTGTCTTGGTTCTTCCCAAGTTAGTCTTGTTAGTCTCATTCTAAGGTTTGTCTAAGTTCGTCCCAAGTTAGTCTAAGTTCGTCCCAAATTAGTCTCTTTCAAAGGACGAACTTAGACAAACCTTAGAATGAGACTAACGAGACTAACTTTGGAAGAACAAAGACAAACTTTAGTCTCATTCTGTCTAAGTTCGTCCTTAGAAAGACACTAACTTGGGACGAACTTAGACTAACTTGGGACGACCTTAGACAAACCTTAGAATGAGACTAAAGTTTGTCTTTGTTCGTCCCAAGTTAGTCTCGTTAGTCTCATTCTAAGGTTTGTCTAAGTTCGTCCTTAGAAAGAGACTAACTTGGGACGAACTTAGACAAACCTTAGAATGAGACTAACGTTTGTCATTATTCGTCCCAAGTTAGTCTCGCTAGTCTCATTATAAGGTTTGTCTAAGTTCGCCCTTAGAAAGAGACTAACTTGGGACGAACTTAGACAAACCTTAAAATGAGACTAAAGTTTCTCTTTCTTCTTCCCAAGTTAGTCTCGTTAGTCTCATTCTAAGGTTTTCCTAAGTTCGTCCTTAGAAAGAGACTAACTAGGGACGAACTTAGACTAACTTGGGACGAACTTAGACAAACCTTAGAATGAGACTAAAGTTTGTCCTTGTTCTTCCCAAGTTAGTCTCGTTACTCTCATTCTAAGGTTTGTGTAGGTTGTCCTTAGAAAGAGACTAACTTGGGACGAACTTAGACTAACTTGGGACGAACTTAGACAAACCTTAGAATGAGACAAAAGTTTGTCATTGTTCTACCCAAGTTAGTCTCGTTAGTCTCATTCTAAGGTTTGTCTAAGTTCGTCCTTAAAAAGAGACTAACTTGGGACGAACTTAGACTAACTTGGGACGAACTTTGACAAACCTTAGAATGAGACTAAAGTTTGTCTTTGTTCTTCCCAAGTTAGTCTCGTTAGTCTCATTCTAAGGTTTGTCTAAGTTCTTCCTTAGAAAGAGAATAACTTGGGACGAACTTAGACTAACTTGGGACGAACTTAGACAAATCTTAGAATGAGACTAAAGTTTGTCGTTGTTCTTCCCAAGTTAGTCTCGTTAGTCTCATTCTAAGGTTTGTCTAAGTTCGTCCCAAGTTAGTCTAAGTTCGTCCCAAATTAGTCTCTTCCTAAGGACCAACTTAGACAAACCTTAGAATGAGACTAACGAGACTAACTTGGGAAGGACAAAGACAAACTTTAGTCTCATTCTGTCTAAGTTCGTCCTTAGAAAGAGACTAACTTGGGACGAACTTAGACTAACTTGGGACGAACTTAGACAAACCTTAGAATGAGACTAACGTTTGTCATTATTCGTCCCAAGTTAGTCTCGCTTGTCTCATTCTAAGGTTTGTCGAAGTTCGTCCTTAGAAAGAGACTAACTTGGGACGAACTTAGACAGACCTTAGAATGAGACTAAAGTTTGTCTTTGTTCTTCCCAAGTTTGTCTCGTTAGTCTCATTCTGAGGTTTGTCTAAGGTTCGTCCTTAGAAAGAGACTAACTTGGTACGAACTTAGACTAACTTGGGACGAACTTAGACAAACCTTAGAATGAGACTAAAGTTTGCCTTTGTTCTTCTCAAGTTAGTCTCGTTAGTCTCATTCTAAGGTTTGTCTAAGTTCGTCCTTAGAAAGAGACTAACTTGGGACGAACTTAGACTAACTTGGGACGAACTTAGACAAACCTTAGAATGAGAATAAAGTTTGTCTTTGTTCGTCCCAAGTTAGTCACGTTAGTCTCATTCTAAGGGTTGTCTAAGTTCATCCTTAAAAAGAGACTAACTTGGGACGAACTTTGACAAACCTTAGAATGAGACTAACGTTTGTCATTGTTCGTCCCAAGTAAGTCTCGCTAGTCTCATTCTAAGGTTTGTCAAAGTTCGTCCTTAGAAAGAGACTAACTTGGGACGAACTTAGACAAACCTTAGAATGAGACTAAAGTTTGTCTTAGTTCTTCCCAATTTAGTCTCGTTAGTCTCATTCTAAGGTTTGTCTAAGTTCGTCCTTAGAAAGAGACTAACTTGGGACGAACTTAGACAAACCTTAGAATGAAACTAAAGTTTGTCTTGGTTCTTCCCAAGTTAGTCTCGTTAGTCTAATTCTAAGGTTTGTCTAAGTTCGTCCGAAGTTAGTCTAAGTTCGTCCCAAATTAGTCTCTTTCTAAGGAGGAACTTAGACAAACCTTAGAATGAGACTAACGAGACTGACTTTGGAAGAACAAAGACAAACTTTAGTCTCATTCTGTCTAAGTTCGTCCTTAGAAAGAGACTAACTTGGGACGAATTTAGACTAACTTGGGACGAACTTAGACAAACCTTAGAATGAGACTAAAGTTTGTCTTTGTTCGTCCCAAGTTAGTCACGTTAGTCTCATTCTAAGGGTTGTCTAAGTTCATCCTTATAAAGAGACTAACTTGGGACGAACTTAGACAAACCTTAGAATGAGACTAACGTTTGTCATTGTTCGTCCCTAGTTAGTCTCGCTAGTCTCATTCTAAGGTTTGTCTAAGTTCGTCCTTAGAAGGAGACTAACTTGGGACGAACTTAGACAAACCTTAGAATGAGACTAAAGTTTATCTATGTTCTTCCCAAGTTAGTCTCGTTAGTCTCATTCTTAGGTTTGTCTAAGTTCGTCTTTAGAAAGAGACTAACTTGGGACGAACTTAGACTAACTTGGGACGAACTTAGACAAACCTTAGAATGAGACTAAAGTTTGTTATTGTTCTTCCCAAGTTAGTCTCGCTAGTCTCATTCTAAGGTTTGTCTAAGTTCGTCCTTAGAAAGAGACTAACTTGGGACGAACTTAGACAGACCTTAGAATGAGACTAAAGTTTGTCTTTGTTCTTCCCAAGTTTGTCTCGTTAGTCTCTTTCTAAGGTTTGTCTAAGTTCGTCCTTAGAAAGAGACTAACTTGGGACGAACTTAAACTAACTTGGGACGGACTTAGACAAACCATAGAACGAGACTAAAGTTTGTCTTTGTTCATCCCAAGTTAGTCTCGTTAGTCTCATTCTAAGGTTTGTCTAAGTTCGTCCATAGAAAGAGACTAACTTGGGACGAACTTAGACTAACTTGGGACGAACTTAGACAAACCTTAGAATGAGACTAAAGTTTGTCTTTGTTCTTCCCAAGTTAGTCTCGCTAGTCTCATTCTAAGGTTTGTCTAAGTTCGTCCTTAGAAAGAGACTAACTTGGGACGAACTTAGACAAACCTTAGAATGAGACTAAAGTTTGTCTTTGTTCTTCCCAAGTTAGTCTCGTTAGTCTCATTCTAAGGTTTGTCTAAGTTCGTCCTTAGAAAGAGACTAACTTGGGACGAACTTAGACTAACTTGGGACGAACTTAGAGAAACCTTAGAATGAGAATAATGTTTGTCTTTGTTCTTCCCAAGTTAGTCTCGTTAGTCTCATTCTAAGGTTTGTCTAAGTTCGTCCTTAGAAAGAGACTAACTTGGGACGAACTTAGACTAACTTGGGATGAACTTAGACAAACCTTAGAATAAGACTAAAGTTTGTCTTTGTTCTTCCCAAGTTAGTCCCGTTAGTCTCATTCTATGGTTTGTCTAAGTTCGTCCTTAGAAAGAGACTAACCTGGGACAAACTTGTACTAACTTGGGACGAACTTAGACAAACCTTAGAATGAGACTAAAGTTTGTATTTGTTCTTCCCAAGTTAGTCTCGTTAGTCTCATTCTATGGTTTGTCTAAGTTCGTCCTTATAAAGAGACTAACCTGGGACGAACTTAGACTAACTTGGGACGAACTTAGACAATCCATAGAATGAGACTAACGTTTGTCATTGTTCGTCCCAAGTTAGTCTCGCTAGTCTCATTCTGAGGTTTGTCTAAGTTCGTCCTTAGAAAGAGACTAACTTGGGACGAACTTAGACAAACCTTAGAATGAGACTAAAGTTTGTATTTGTTCTTCCCAAGTTAGTCTCGTTAGTCTCATTCTAAGGTTTGTCAAAGTTCGTCCTTAGAAAGAGACTAACTTAGGACGAACTTAGACAAGCCTTAGAATGAGACTAAAGTTTGTCTTTGTTCGTCCCAAGTTAGTCTCGTTAGTCTCATTCTAAGGTTTGTCTAAGTTCTTCCTTCGAAAGAGACTAACTTGTGACGAACTTAGACAAACCTTAGAATGAGACTAACGTTTGTCATTGTTCGTCCCAAGTTAGTCTCGCTAGTCTCATTCTAAGGTTTGTCTAAGTTCGTCCTTAGAAAGAGACAAACTTGGGACAAACATAGACATACCTTAGAATGAGACTAAAGTTTGTCATTGTTCTCCCCAAGTTAGTCTCGTCATTCTCAATCTAAGGTTTGTCTAAGTTCGTCCTTAGAAAGAGACAAACTTGGGACGAACTTTGACAAACTTGGGACGAACTTAGACAAACCTTAGAATGAGACTAAAGTTTGTCTTTGTTCTTCCCAAGTTAGTCTCGTTAGTCTCATTCTAAGGTTTGTCTAAGTTCGTCCTTAGAAAGAGACTAACTTGGGACGAACATAGACAATCCATAGAATGAGACTAACGTTTGTCATTGTTCGTCCCAAGTTAGTCTCGCTAGTCTCATTATGAGGTTTGTCTAAGTTCGTCCTTAGAAAGAGACTAACTTGGGACGAACTTTGACGAACCTTAGAATGAGACTAAAGTTTGTCTTTGTTCCTCCCAAGTTAGTCTCGTTAGTCTCATTCTAAGGTTTGTCTAAGTTCGTCCTTAGAAAGAGACTAACTTGGGACGAACTTAGACAATCCATAGAAAGAGACTAACGTTTGTCGTTTTTCGTCCCAAGTTAGTCTCGCTAGTCTCATTCTAAGGTTTGTCTAAGTTCGTCCTTAGAATGAAACTAACTTGGGACGAACTTAGACAAACCTTAGAATGAGACAAAAGTTTGTCTTTGTTCTTCCCAAGTTAGTTTCGTTAGTCTCATTCTAAGGTTTGTCTAAGTTCGTCCTTAGAAAGAGACTGACTTGGGACGAACTTAGGCTAACTTGGGACGAACTTAGACAAACCTTAGAATGAGACTAAAGGATGTCTTTGTTCTTCCTAAGTTAGTCTCGTTAGTCTCATTCTGAGGTTTGTATAAGTTCGTCCTTAATAAGAGACTAACTTGGGACGAACTTAGACAAACCTTAGAATGAGACTAAAGTTTGTCTTTGTTCTTCCAAAGTTAGTCTCGTTAGTCTCATTCCAAGGTGATGTTCCCATGACTGGCATGGCTTTGGCAAAACGGCTTTAGACAGTTCGAGCTAGAGTTCAAGAAGAGTTCAACCACGGACTGGAACTGCACTACAGCGTAGACGCAGGAAGATTTGCGTATCCAGAAGATCGACGAGATTATTTGATTGGGATCAATTGACGAGTCATCATTAAAGATCAGATATTCAAATGAATATCTTCAGCTTGGATTCTCAGTTCTTGGATGGCTTGGCACGGAAGTAATCTCCAAAGATTGAATACGGAAGAGATTGAATATCGATCAAATATTTAGGAGTATCTCCGAAATATTTGACAAGGATATTCTGATTGGAGTCGGCCAGCGAGGAATTCGAAGATTCAGATATTCAAACGAATATCTACACATCAGATTAAAGGCGACGTGGCTGACTTGGGAAGGAAGTTTTCGAAGTTACTTCCTAAAGATTGGATAAAGATACACATCAAATATTTAGGAATATTTCCTAAAATATTTGATGATGCGATCTGCAACAGATTTGGACTTTCGCCTTTACATGGCTAGGGCAACCAGATCTGCGTCGCTTCCTGATAGAAAAGAAAAACACGAGAGTTCGTGAGATTGGAGGAGAAGCGGCCACCGGCTGACTATTCCACATCGGAATATCAACGGGGAAGTAACAGTCTGTTCAGTGTGCTGTTCAGACTGTTCCTGAAGATCAACGAAGTACACACACACAGCTATCAAGCTACGTCTTTGAGAGAAGGCGACTGGACCTCCGAGAGGTTCAAGACTAGGCCGAGAGAGAAGTCTCGTCCTACCCACAGGGGATCGAGGGGAGTAGCGACAAACCGAGATTGCAAATCCGAGAGACGGAGAAGTAGAGGCTGGGCGATTACAAACAAGGTGTTGTGTAAGAGTAAGACCACTTGTAGCTCTATTCTCGTAATACGATTTGTGTCCCTTTTAGGGTGTGGGAAACCCCCCAGAGTAGGCGAGGCCGAACTGGGTAACATATTGCGTGTGCTCCTGTTTGTTCTATTTTCGGTACTGTCTGCTAAGGTGTTCCAGCCTCTGTTTGAACACATGCTAAAACTGTCCAACAAGTGTTGAGACGCAGTTCGAACACCATCTGGAACTCGTCTTGACTAAGACAAGTAGATTTCAATTGGTATCAGAGCAGGCACTCGACATACAGAGTGTGATCCGCGACTGTTCAAGATGAGTTTGAAGGAAGGACAGAGCACTAACCGACCACCGTTGCTTGAAGGGCCGAATTATGCCTATTGGAAATCCAAGATGAAAACCTTTCTGAAATCCTTCGATGAAAGGGCTTGGAGAGCTGTAATGATAGGATGGACAGAACCCATGATGGCCAACCCTGAAGGAGCTGTTATGCCAAAACCCAAAGCCCTGTGGTCTGAAGCAGATGATGTAGCGGCTGTTGGGAAGTCAAAGGCCCTGAATGCAATATTCTATGGAGTAGACGAGAATGTGTTCAAACTGATTGCTGAATGTGAGGTGGCCAAGGAAGCATGGGATATTCTCAGAATAGCCTATGAGGGTCCAGATAGTGAATCTAACGATGGGTCTGGTAAAAAGCTTGGAGGAGGAGGTGGTGAACATCTCAGAAAGCATGTTGAATCTGAGACCGAGGAGGTTAATCCATTAGAGAAGGTTGATGGGTTTTATGATACAATAGCGGAAGTATCAGATCGTGCTGAAAAGGATGATGATCTGGACAGAATCTACAAGGTCCATGTGTCTGCTGTGACAAGTTCAGAGAAGTCGTCTCAGGCCCAGGCTGTAGGGGTGGAAGACTCTGCACCTGCCCTCAATCCAGAAGCTGTGAAGGAGGCAAGTGTTCAAGCAGATGAACCAGGAGATCAGCAGAGAGTTGAGACAGTTGTTGCCTCAATGGCAGTCTCAGTAGAGGAGACAGCTGACGTCCCAGTTATTGTACAAGATGTTTTTCGTGGTGAAAAGGTGAAGGCAGATCTCCCAAACGTCCGTGATACAATGATGGAGAAAAATAGAGAAACACATCCTGCAGGCTTAGTGGGGCTATGGAGAAAGAATGCTGAGTTGAGTCGCAAAGAAGTTCATCTCAATATGACA